>JAJPUD010010056.1:768-35432 GCA_023553655.1 Myrmecobius fasciatus
CTATGCTCAGAAAGTTATCAAACTGTGCATACCCTTTGACCCAACAGTGTTTCTATTGGGCTTATATCCCAAAGAAATCATAAAGGAAGGAAAGGGCCCCACATGTGCAAGAATGTTTGTGGCAGCCCTTTTTGTAGTGGCTAAAAACTGGAAACTGAATGGATGCCCATCAATTGGAGAATGGCTGAATAAATTATGGTATATGAATGTTGTGGAATATTATTGTTCTATAAGAAATGACCAGCAGGATGATTTCAGAGAGGCCTGGAGAGACTTGGATGAACTGATGCTGAGTGAAGTGAGCAGAACCAGGAAATCATTATTCACGGCAACAATACTATATGATGATCAATTCTGATGGACATGGCTCTCTTCAACAATGAAATGTTTCAAACCAGTTCCAATTGTTCAGCGAAGGCCATATACACCCAGAGGGAGGGATATGAAATGTGAACCACAACATAACATTTTCATGCTCTCTACTGATATTTGCTTGCATTATGTTTCCTTTCTCTGATTTTTTTTCTTCTAGATACGATTTTTCTTGCACAACAATGATAAGTGTAGAAATATGTATACATATATTCGATTTGTCAAGTATTGTAACATAATTAACATGTAGTGGATTTTCTGCCATCTACGGGAGGGATGGGGACTAGTGGGAAAAAATTTGTAACAGAAAGCTTTGTAGGGGTCAATGTTGAAGAATTACCCATACATATGTTTTGCAAATAAAAAGCTTTAATAAAAAAATGAATTAATCCAGACCTGAAGGAGAGATATTTTTTGAAGAGGCAAAGTCAAAATAACAAAGCAGTAAAATATAGTACAGCAAATTCCTAATTCCTACCAATTCTTGAAAATGAATCTAGCAGAAAAAACAAAACAAAACAAAAACCACCAGACCAAATCCTGATAGAGAAATTCAACAAAAGGTCAGAAAGAATGATTTTTCTAGTCCCCTTAGGGAGACAGAGATTTGTGGATACTAGGGACATGATCTAAAAAGGAGTATGCTGTGTGGGGAAACACTCCAACACAGAAAGGTTATACACAAGGTTAAGAAAAAGTAGGTTCCAGACCCATACCAAAATATTTCCAAACCCCTACTGGGGCATTCTTAGAGGAAAAGATGCCAAGGAGCAAGTTTGTGACCAAATACATAGTTACTTACAAGTCACAGTGGATCCAGGATGGACTGGAGACCAGGATTTATACTTGGGACTTGAAGTTCAAGGTAAGGAATATGTGGGCCCTAAGTAACATACTAAGAGATGAGAGAATTCAGAAGCAAGCTAACCAGTAAGGTGACCTGCCTTGTTCAAGTGAATTATGCTCAAAACAAGGTTCTGTCATTTTCTTTTATTCCTCTTCTTTTTTTTTTTTTTTATAAAAATCAGCTCTGAAATCACTCATATTCTTTGATCTCTAAAGAGTCAGGTGACCTAATTTGATATTCAAATGTTAGTTTTGCAAATTAAAGCACTGCTCAGTAACTTTATCTTCAATTTCCTTTTTTAGTTTAGATAATTTTAATACAACTGACCTGGAAAACAAATCAAGGAAGAAAAAATATTAAGAACCACTAAAAAAAAAAGTTCCTATACATCCTATTTTAAGAAATCTGTCCAGATTTAATAAGGAAAACAAGGTAGTGAAACAATTAGAATCCACTAGTTTCTTATTGAAAGAAACCTCCAAATGACAATTCTAAGAAACATCATAACTGAAATCTAGAGCAAACAAAAAATAGTGCAAGCAACCAAAAAAAAAAAAAAAAAAAATTCAAGAATCAAGGAACCCCAATCAGGATCACACACAATTTAGAGTACTCTATTATAAGAAGTAGAGAGTTTGGAATGATACTCCAGATGGTAAAGGATATAAGTTTATAGCCAAGAATAACTTACAACAAAAACTGAATAAAATCCTACCAAGGAAAAAAAATGGACCTTTATTGAAATAAAGGACTCAACTCACTTTGGCAGCATAAATCTATTCTTTAATAGGGAAATAGAAGGGAAAGGTGAAAAGGGAATATTAGAGGAAAGAAAGATCAAGAGAAAGTATAATCCTAAGCAAAACAAACTCTAAGAAAGTACAAAAATATTTATACTTCTTTTTGAGGTGACATAGAATGAGAATCTTAAGAGGGCCCATCAATTGGGGAAGGGTTGAGCAAATAATAGTATATAAATGCGATAAATTATGTTTTAAGAAATAATAAAGAGGATGGCTTCTGAGTGAACAGAATCAGGAAAATAATTTATACAATGGCAACAATATGGTAAAAAACAAAACTTTAAAGAAATAGGAATTCTGATCAACATAAAGAACTATGATTCTAGATAATCAATGATCAAATGTGCTACCCAATTACCTGATATATGGGGGACACAGTGCAGAACAGCATGTGTTTTTTGAACATGGCCAGTGCTGAAATGTCTGACAAGATATGCTTGTAACAGAGATTTTGTTTTTCTTTCATGTTCAGTTGAGGATGGAAGACAGCATTAGAGTAAAAAGATAAAGCACATTTTTGTTATATAAAAAAACAAATTAAAAAAACAAACAAGTGATACATCATAAAGAGGAATGATAACATGGAGTCTTCTACCACCTCTATCATTAAGTTGTCACATTACAATACACAACATTAAGTTGTCTTCTTTGAAGAAAGGGAATGTTTTCCATTTTTGTCCTTTTTATTATCACAGCCTAACTTTAATATCTTTATTTTTTTTATTAAAAGCTTTTTATTTACAAAACATATGAGTGATTTTTCTACTTAAGCAAATATTCATAGAAAGCATTAAAATGCTGTGTTGTGGTTCACACTCAGTTCCCACAGGCCTCTCTCTGGATGTATATGACTATCTTCATTGCTGAACAATAGGAACTGGTTTGAATCACATCATTGCTGAAAAGAACCATGTCCATGAGAACTGATCATTGTGTAGTTTTGTTGCTGTGTATAATGTTCTCCTGGTTCTGCTGATTTCACTCAGCATCAGTTCATGCAAGTCTCTCCAGGCCTCTCAGAAATCATCCTGCTGGCCGTTTCTTACCAAACAATAATATTCCATTACATTCATATACCATAATTTATTCAGCCATTCTCCAATTAATGGGCATCCTTTCAGTTTCCAGTTTCTTGCCACTACAAAAAGGGCTGCCACAAACATTTTTGCACATGTGCGGCCCTTTCCCTCCTTTAAGATCTCTTTGGGATATAGGCCCAATAGAAACACTGCTGGGTCAAATGGTATGCACAGTTTGATAACTTTTTGAGCCTAGTTCCAGATTGCTCTCCAGAATGGTTGGATCCATTCACAGCTCCACCAACAATGCATCAGTATCCCAGTTTTCCCACATCCCCTCCAATATTCATCATTATCTTTTCCTGTCATCTTAAACAATCTGACAGGTGTGTATCTCAGAGTTGTCTTAATTTGCATTTCTCTGATCAATAGTGACTTGGAGCACCTTTTCATGTGACCGGAAATAGTTTCAATTTCTTCGTCTGAAAATTGTCTGTTCATATCTTTTGACCATTTGTCAATTGGAGAATGGCTTGAATTCTTATATATTTGAGTCAATTCTCTATATATTTTAGAAATGAGGCCTTTATCAGAACCTTTGGATGTAAAAATATTTTCCCAGTTTACTGCTACCCTTCTAATCTTGTCTGCATTCATTTTGTTTGTACAAAAACTTAACTTGATATAGTCAAACTTATCTATTTTGTGATTAATGATGATCTCTAGTTCTTCTTTGGGCACAAATTCCTTCCCCCTCCACAGGTCTGAGGGTTAGACCATCCTACATTGTTCTAATTTGTTTATAATATCATTCTTTATGTCTAGATCATGCACCCATTTCGACCTTATCTTGGTATATGGTGTTAGGTGTGGGTCAATGCCTAGTTTCTTCCATACTAGTTTCCAATTTTCCCAGCAGTGTTTGTCAAATAGTGAGTTTTTATCCCAAAAACTGTGGTCTTTGGGTTTATCAAACACTAGATTACTATTGTCATTGAGTATTTTGTCCTGTGAACCTAACCCATTCCACTGATCCACTACTCTATTTCTTAGCCAGTACCAAATGGTTTTGATGACCACTGCTTTATAATATAGTTTTAGATCTGGTACAGCTAGGCCACCCTCATTTGCATTTTTTTTTCATTAATTCCCTTGAAATTCTTGACCTTTTGTTTTTCCAGATGAATTTTGTTGTTATTTTTTCTAGGTCAGTTAAATAATTTCTTGGGAGTTTGATTGGTATGCACTAAATAAATAGATTAGTTTAGGTAGTATTGCCATCTTTATTTTATTCGCTCGACCTATCCAAGAGCACTTGATATTTTTCTAATTATTTAGATCTGACTTTATTTGTGTGGAGAGTGTTTTGTAGTTTTGCTCATATAGATCCTGACTTTCCCTTGGCAGATATATTCCCAAATATTTTATACTATTGAAAGTTATTTTAAATGGAATTTCTCTTTGTATCTCTTGCTGTTGCATTTGTTGGTGATGTATAAAAATGCTGACGATTTATGTGGATTTATTCTGTATCCTGCAACTTTGCTAAAGTTGTGTATTAATTCTAATAGTTTTTTTAGTGGATTCTCTAGGGTTCTCTAAGTAGACCATCATATCATCTGCAAAGAGTGATAATTTGGTTTCCTCCTGACCTACTCTAATTCCTTTAATCCTATTCTTGCCTTATTGAAAAAGCTAGCATTTCTAATACAATATTGAATAGTAATGGTGATAATGGGCAACCTTGTTTCACCCCTGATCTTACTGGGAATGGTTCCAGTTTATCACCATTACATATGATGCTAGCTGATGGTTTTAAATAGATGCTACTGACTATTTTTAGGAAAAGTCCATTAATTCCTATACTCTCTAGTGTTTTTAATAGGAATGGATGTTGGATTTTATCAAATGCTTTTTCTGCATCTATTGAGATTATCATTTTTTGTTAATTTGATTATTGATATAGTTAATTATGTTAATAGTTTTCCTAATATTGAACCATCCCCCTGCATTCCTGGTATAAATCCTAATTGGTCATGGTGTATTATTCTGGGAATGATTTTCTGTAATCTCTTTGCTAATATTTTATTTAAGATTTTTGCATCAATATTCAT
Source organism: Myrmecobius fasciatus (assembly GCA_023553655.1). NCBI lineage: Eukaryota > Metazoa > Chordata > Mammalia > Dasyuromorphia > Myrmecobiidae > Myrmecobius > Myrmecobius fasciatus. Next base: position 5,924 of record JAJPUD010010056.1, read on the forward strand.
TAGGGAGATTAGTCTATAATTTTCTTTCTGTGTTTTTGTTTTACCTGGTTTAGGTATCAGTACCATGTCTGTATCATAAAAGGAATTTGGTAGGAGTCCTTCATTCCCTATTTTTTCAAATAGTTTATATAATATTGGAGTTAATTGTTCTTTAAATATTTGGTAGAATTCACATGTAAATCCATCTGGTCCTGGGGATTTTTCTTAGGGAGTTGATTAATGGCTTGTTCTATTTCTTCTTCTGAAATGGGACTATTTAAGTAATTTATTCACTCTTCTGTTAATCTGGGCAATCTATATTTTTGTAAATATTTCTCCACTTGACTTAGGTTATCAAATTTATGGGCAAATTTATCTTGCCCATAAAGTTGGGCAAGGTAATTCCTGATTATTGCTCTAATTTCTTCTTCATTGGTGGAAAGTTCTCCCTTTTCATTTTTGAGACTAACAATTTGATTTTCCTCTTTCCTTTTTCTAATCAAATTAACTAGAGGTTTATCTATTTTGTTGGTTTTTTCATAAAACCAAATTTTAGTTTTATTTATTAATTCAATAGTTTTTTTACTTTCAATTTTATTAATCTCTCCTTTTATTTTCAGTATTTCAAGTTTGGTATTTGATTGGGGGAGGTAATTTGTTCTTTCTCTAGCTTTTTTAGTTGCAAGCCCAATTCATTGATTTTCTCTTTCTCTATTTTATGCAAATAAGCATCTAGAATATAAAATTTCCCCTTATTACCGCTTTGGCTGTATCCCACAAATTTTGGTATGTTGTCTCATTATTGTCATTCTCTTGGATGAAATTAGTAATTGTGTCTGTAATTTGCTGTTTCACCCATTCATTCTTTAGGATAAAATTATTTTCCAATTGCTTTTTGGTCTATTTTCTCGTGGCCTTATATTGCATGTGATTTTTATTCCATCGTGATCTGAAAAAAATACATTTACTATTTCTGCCTTCCTCCATTTGATTTTGAGGTTTTTCTGTCCTAAAACATGGTCAATTTTTGTATAAGTTCCATGGATTGCAGAGAAAAAAGTAAACTCCTTTCTGTCTCCATTTAATTTCCTCCAAAGATCTATCATACCTAACTTTTCTAACATTTTGTTTACCTCCTTAACTTCTTTCTTTTTTATTTTGTGGTTTGATTTATCTAGTTCTGAGAGAGGGAGGTTGAGATCCCCCACTATTATAGTTTTGCTGTCTATTTCTTCTTGCATCTCTCTGAACTTTTCCTCTAGGAATTTCCATCCTACACCACTTGGTGCATATATGTTTAGTATTGATATTGCTTCATTGTCTATGGTACCCTTTAGGAAGATATAATTTCCTTCTTTGTCTCTTTTAATTAGGTCTATCTTTGCTTTTACTTGGTCTGAGATCAGGATTGCTACCCCTGCTTTTTTTTGTTCACCTGAAGCATAATAGATTCTGCTCCAGCCTTTTACCTTCACCCTGTATGTGTCTCTATGCTTTAGATGTGTTTCTTGTATACAACATATTGTTGGATTCTGGTTTTTAATCCAGTCTGCTATCTGCTTCTGCTTTATGGGAGAGATCATTCCATTCACATTCACAGTTAAAATAACTAATTCTGTATTTCCTGCTATCTTATTTATCCTAGCTTATGCTTTTCTGTTTCCTATCCCCTTTCCCTCTTCCCTACTATTTTGCTTTTGATAACCACTTCCCTCAAACAATCCTTCCCCTTTAGAGCCCCACCCCCTTTTTTTACACCTTTCCCTTAATTCTTCTGTTTTCCCTTCTATTAGTCTATTCACTTTCTTTTCCCCCTTTCCCTCCTGTTTCCTTATAAGATAGGACAAGTTTCTTTTTGATACCCAATATGTCTATTATTCCCTCAGAGCCAAATCTGATGAGATGGAGATTAACACAATTTTCATTCCCCTCCCTTTTTCCCCCTCAATCATTATAAGTTTTCTTTGCCTCTACATGTGATGTAATTTCCCTTATTTTACCTCTTTTTCCTCTTCTTCCAGTGTTATCCCTTTTCTACCTAATTTCTTTTTCAGTTTATCATATCATAATAATATCATAATAATCATAAAATCACAATAATCATATCATAATAATCATAATATAATAATAAAATCATAAAAATCAACCCTCATTCTATAAGTATCTATAACATAAATTTAGTTCTCGAGTTTTTTTTCTCTTGTTACCTTTTTATGTTTCTCTTGTGTTCTGTGTTTGTAGATCAAATTTTTTGTTCAGTTCTGGTCTTTTCAGTAGAAATAGGTGAAATTCTCCTATATCATTGAATGGCCATCTTCTTCCCTGGAAGATAATGCTCATTCTAGCTCATTCTAACTTTTTCTTGGCTGTAATCCAATTTCCTTTGTCCTTTGGAATATCTGATTCCAGGCCTTTCAATCCTTCAAAGTAGAAGCTACTAGGTCCTGTGTGATCCTAATTGTGGCTCCTCGATATTTAAATTGTTTCTTTCTGGCTTCTCATAATATCTTTTCCTTGATATGATAGTTCTGGAATTTAGCCACAATATTCCTGGGGCATTTAATTTTTGGGTTTCTTTCAGGAGGTGATCGGTGGATTGTTTCAATAAGTCTTTTGCATCTGGGTCTAAAATATCAGGGCAGTTTTCTTTTATGATTTCCTGGAAGATAGTGTCTAGGTTCTTTTTTTCATCAAGGCTTTCAGGAAGCCCTATAATCCTTAGATTGCCTCTCCTAGATCTATTTTCCAAGTCAGTTGTTTTTCCTAGGAGATATTTTATGTTTTTCTCTATCTTTTCATTTATTTGTTTTTGTTTGACAGATTCTTGAAGTCTTGATGAGTCATTCATTTCCATTTGTTCGATTCTAATTTTTAATGTCTTAGTTTCTTCAGTTACTGTTTTTAGCTCCTTTTGTAATTGGCCAATTTGTTCATTGTAGTCTTTTCCCATTTTTTCCATTTTATTTTGCAGTGATCTCATTTCGTTTCCCCATGTTTCTTCCAACTCTCTTTTAAGATCCTTTATGTAATCTTCAAAGAAAGCCTTGTGACATAGAGTCAAGTTTATGTCTCTCTTTGGGGCTTTTTCTGGAGTTGCTTTACTTTTAGGGGCCTCAGGATTTGAGGTCTGTTCTTCCCTCTCTCCATAAAAGTTGTCTGTGGTGAGAGCTCTTTTTGGTTTTGGTTTTTTTGAGGTCTGTTCAAGGCAAAGGAGGGACAGCTGCTTTAACTTGCCCTGGGACAGTTCTGGTGATTGAGTTATTTCAGATACTGGGCAGTTCTGCTGATTGATTGATCGCCCTAGGGTGGGTGCTGTGTAATGGCAGCTAGGTCAGACGCTCATCAGGGGTTCAGTGGTTTACAATCTACCCCCCACAAAAGGCAGACCCTCCAAACCACCTGCCCACAATCAGGACAGATTGGCCCAAGAGGCTCTCAGAAGACTCCCAGGTGTGTGAAAAGAACAATGCTCCGATTCCTGTTCCGTCTCCCTGCCCTGGTCGCCCTGTGCTGCAGTCTGGGTTCAGCAGACCACCCCCCTGCCCAATTAAAACAGACCTGTTTTGAAGTTTTTCCAAAGTATCTTCTTCTAGAAATGTGTTGTCCTCCAGATATTGTGGATTTTTTTACTTCAAAATCAGTCTAGAGGATTCATATGTTACAGAGAATCCTGTCTCATCTCCGCCATCTTGGCTCACAGCCTAACACTTTAGAATTCATATTGTATAAGTTGCACGTAAAAATATCATAGATGACTGAAAAAGTGATGGGCCTCAAGAAAATTTCAAATTTGGGGCAAATCACTTAACTTCTGTCTGCCTCAGTTCCCTCATTTGTTAAATAGGGATAACAACAGTGCCTATTTTCATGGTTGTTATCGAGATAAAATTAGATATCTGCTAATCATAAGCACTATATAAATATTATCTATTATCATCATCACTCTTACTGAGCTAGATGAGACTTCAAGGACCATTTAGGGCTAGAGAGGATAAATGACTTTTTAAAATTTCAGTTTTGCTACCTGAAATGCAAACCAAGGACTTAATTCAACACTCTTTTCAAAACATTTTCTTCTTGTAAGGTTTTTTTAACAAATAATTTTTGGAGAAAGAAGCCTTTATATATTAAGACAATATATTAAGTATTGTTTTTCTTTAAAAAATAATATACTCAAACTGATGATTCATAATAGTTTTTTTCCAAAGGTTTCCCATTTATATGTAGAACTACAGTCAAATTTCCTTAATTCATGATTACTTGATAAGACCTTGAGCAATGATAAAAATGGAATATTTACTTTCATCAGCATAAACCTATTAAAGTAGGTTTAAGTCAAAAGAAATAAACTTATGCACTTACTGGCTTTGGCATTTTGATTTCTTTTTCAATCTTCTGTCTTTAGCAGTTTTCTAAGTTCAATTGATCTGTTAATTAAACACAGGAAGATATTAGCAAAAAACAAACAACATCCCTGCGTGTAAGGCAATTAATTTCTATAGGATATAACATAAAAAACTAGAATTATATATATTTTTAAAAGTCAATAGATTAGGGTGGAAATACATATACATATATTCGATTTGTCAAGTATTTTAACATAATTAACATGTAGTGGATTTCCTGCCATCTAGGGGAGGGGTGGGGACTAGGGGTAAAAATTTGTAACAGAAAGCTTTGTAAGGGTCAATGTTGAAGAATTACCCCTATATATGTTTTGCAAATAAAAAGCTTTAATAAAAAAAGTCAATAGATTAGTGGTTTATATTAACATGTATTAATATACACTAGAAATACTATTCTAGGACTAGTATTAGTCATCAATGAAACTCTCACTAAAAACAGTTACAAAAACTTAGGTCAGGTACATACCTGACATACTAGTGCCCTAGACAGAAGGAAAATACAAATACAAATTGAAACTATCTTTTCACCACTTAGCCAAGGACAAAGTACATTTCTATTTAAAAAACTACTTTTGTGGCATCATTGTTTCTATGTAAGAAAAAAAAAATAATGTGCAGTGAGTTGTTCAAGAAAGGATGCATTGAAAAATACAGAAGAGCAAAAATAAACTATTAATTTGCTATTATTTGAGAGTAGGCAGCAACTTCAGCAGTCACTGAGTATCACAGACCCAAAAGGAATCCTCAATATAACACATCTAACAAGTATTCATTACATTCACTTAAGGTGAATTGTAGTCATGTTTCTGAAAGGGATCCATTGCTTTGTTTCACATTCATGTTAACTTAGGGCATGTTTTCCTGCTAATGGTGCTCATTTCCTAAAAATTTACTCTAGCTCCTATGATTTTAACATTAAAAGAGTATTATAATAAAAATTCTTCTAAGTTTGAGAAGTGACAGCAAAGACATATATATATCTTTCCTCATATTTCCTATAATCCTACCAAAAATTTAGAATACACAGTGGTACCTCAGTACTTTTATTTGGTTTCAGAAAGCACTGATGAGTGATGAAAACAAAAGTACACAACAATTTTTTTCCCGTAGGGAGTACATCTCCAGACAGTGGTCTCTCTATCCCTACACATCCAAATGTCCAAAGGAGTAAGTGGGGCTTCCAGCTGGAGAGAAACAAGCCAGCCCAGCCTGTGTTCTCCCTTATTGATCCAACTTGCTTTGGGAGAGGAACCTTAACTTTTATACTCTCTCCCCAATCCAAGTTTCCTTAGGGTAGGGGGAAAAACATAGGCCTGAATAGGGAGAGAGAAATAATAGTTACACCCTTTCACCTTTCAGAGCTTTTGTCACCAGCCCAGAAATTCTGGGTCCTCCAAAGCTATCACCTCAGCTTGAGCCACTGCCATTGCTCCTGCTGCTTCTCCTCCTGCCAGAGTAAGCTGGTTGCTCCCAGCCCCTTTTAGTACTTCTGTTTTGGTAGCCAGATTATATGCCACAGGTACACCATCCAACAGGAACTTCTCCGTGACCTGTGCACAACTTCAGCATCATGGGCCCATGGTCCATAGCAGCAGCAAGAATTGGGCAGTACACCTGGTTAACTTGATATCCCAACTGGTCAACCAAGTAAGCATCAAGTATTGAAGTATATTTTTTCCTCATCAAAATGCATCAAAAACAAATTCGATGAGTTGTGAAACAGATGAATGTGAAGTACCATTATTTAAACATAAGTACATTAATTCAAAGCTTATGTGAACTCAAAGCTTATGTGATGCTGTATATTATATATATAACATATATATACACAATATAATATATATACATAATATATATAATAGACTTCTCTTACACATGGATGTGATGGCTCATTTCTGTAAAATCACTGCTCTACCCCCCCAAAAAAGATAATGCTACCCCTAAATTGCACTGAAAGGTACAGCAATCAAAACAAAAGAGATGATAATTTCATTATATTGTATCTTAGTCAAATTGTATCTGGAGTATTCTACTTAGTTCTGGGTACCAGCATAGACATTAAGAGAATACTCAATGATAAAAGTAAAAATATACGTTAGGATTTGATGAAAAGGGTAGGAATGTTTAGGCTGGAGAAGAGAAGACTGAGGAGTGGAAAGAAGTAAGAGTGTTCAAATGCATAAAGTTCAAATGCATAAAAATGCAGAAGAGGAATTAAGACTTGTTCTGCTTGCACTCAGAAAGCAAAAATAGCAAAGAAACTCTTTTAAGCTCAGTAATACAGCAGTATTAACAATGGGATTAAGAGTCAAGCACTTGAATTTACATCTACTTAGTTATGAGATTTTGGATAATTAATCTTTCTGGACCTAAGTTTTCCTGTCATCTGTAAAATGGGATCACTGGACTAAATAATGTTCAAGATCTCCTTCAGCTCCAAATTTATGGTTTTATGATACTTGTCAGAAAGTGAGCTATGAATTTGGAACTATGATCAAAAAGTTATCAAACTGTGCATATCCTTTGACCCAGCAGTGTTTCTATTGGGCCTATATCCCAAAGAGATTTTAAAGGAAGGAAGGGGACCCACATGTGCAAGACTGTTTGTGGCAGCCCTTTTTTGTAGTGGCAAGAAACTGGAAATCGAATGGATGCCCATCAATTGGAGAATGGCTGAATAAATTAGGTATATGAATGTCATGGAATTTTATTGTTTTGTAAGAAATGATCAGCAGGATGATTTCAGAGGCCTGGAGAGACTTGCATGGACTGATGCTGAGTGAAATCAGCAGAACCAGGAGATCATTGTACACGGAAACGACAATATTATACAATGATCTATTCTGATGGATATGGCTCTCTTCAACAATGAGATGTTTCAGGCCAGTTCCAATTGTTCAGTGATGAAGAAACCCAGAGAGGCCTATGGGACCTCACCATAGCATTTTCACACTTTCTGTTGATGTTTGCTTGCATTTTGTTTTCCTTCTCAAGTTTTTTTTTTTCCTTGTAGATCTGATTTTTCTTGTACAGCAATAAAACTGTATAAATACGTACACATATATTGGATTTGTCATATATTTTTAGATAGTTAACATGTACTAGACTACCTGTCATCTAGAAGAGGGGGTGAGAGGAAAGAGAGAAAACTTTTGAACCCAAGGTTTTGAAAGGGTCAATGTTGAAAAATTACCCATGCATATGTTTTGCAAATAAAAAACTTTAATAAAAAAATTCATTTTTTTTTTTAAAGTGAGCTATGCTGCTTCAGAAGCTAGTGAATTGAGGGTGCTCCCTGGGTAACAGGCACACATAAACCTTGGGAAGCTAAGTATAGGGAGTCAGCACTATGATGGAGATATGCCCTGAAACAGTTCAGGGTACTGAACTGACCACTGTGAATCAGATATGAACAGTCACATCAGTGTTCTGAAGAAAAATATCACTAACCTTTTGATTCAAAGCAGAGGTGAAAAAATAAGAAGGAAACAAAATACTTGCTATACATAAGAACATTGTTAAAGGCTGTTAATACTTTACAGTATATTTTGGGAAATGTTTCTTTCAAGCCAAGAAGGGAACAGCTTTTCTCAACCAACTATCATGTACAACTATTACTGTATCATGAAGTTTGTATTCCTAGAATATGTAACTTACATTTCAAGATGATTTATTTTTAAAATTTCTTATACATAGTATCTTCAACTATATAATATAAAGCATGTAAAGATTAGTTAATAAACACTGAAATTGTTAACCTTTCCTAGAATATGTAGCTTAGATTTCAAGATGATTTATTTTTTTAATTTCTCATGTTATCTTCAATTATATGATGTAAAATTTGTGAATATTAGTTAATAAATACTGAAATTGATTATTCTTTTATTTTTATTTATTTATTTTTTTTTGCGTTGAGGCAATTGGGGTAAAGTGACTTGCCCAGGGTCACACAGCTAGGGAATATTAAGTATCTGAGACAGATTTGAAGTCAAGTCCTCCTGATTTCAGGGCTGGTGCTCTATCCACTGCGCCACCTAGCTGCCCCAAAATTGATTACTCTTGATTAAAATTTTCAAAATTTTTCATGATCATTACTTTTTTGGTGGTCTTTTTTGGTAGGCATTACTTCGCCATTCTTTTTATAGTAAGTCATTTAAGCTTAACAAATTGTTGGGTTTTTTAAAAAATATATTGATCTTTTCAACTATTATGACTCTTTGTGAAGTAAAGCACTTAAGAGTCTACAATTTGCAATTCTGAGAACAAAATTACTGTTGTACCAATACCAAATAAATGGCATCTTGGACATATTTGGGGGGACATTTTGTATTCAAAGACGTTATGTTTCCATGACTGAAAACTATACTGAAGAATTAACTGTAAAACCCTAAAAAAGGAGCTGAAATTGAAAGTAAACTATCACCACTTCTGAATATACTAGATGAGGGTTTAGATAGTGACAATAATATGCCAATTCTTTTCAAATACTAAGGACAGAAAATGACCTATAGATACATTCATTGGCTAGAATTTTGTGTGGTTTAACATTTCAGTGGCTAGTTATAACATGTAAAATGTTCACAACAAGAATCTGAAGATTTAAGTTTTTAAATTTAAAACTTAAAACCAAATTTTTTTATATTTATCTGTGCTACTGATTTTAAAACCATTCATTAACTAAAAGAGAAAAAGAAAAGGGGGTCATGACTAATTCTTGTTCATTGATTTCTTAGAAAAGATGAATGTCCTTTATTCTTAAGTTTTATACTAAATAACTTTTTCTTTCCTAAGGACTTACAAAAGTAACTCTTATAATAGTTTATAATGGAAAATAACATTCATCATGACATATTCTCTATCTTTTAATAAAGAGGTGGGGGACAAAAATTAGGCATTTAAATGATTGACTCATCAATTTAAAAAAATTTTAAATAAAGTCAACATAAAATTGAATGATGATAAAGTAGGGAACCATTTTTTTCCATGGAGAGGAACTTTTAAGTGAATATTATGTCACTGTAGAAGTTTTCTATACCAATATTTACTATAACATTATAAATATGGAAAGAAACTACAAAAATCTCCTTTCTGGAAATCTTTAAGCAAAGACCAGATAGACTTACTTCTTGGGGACAATGTAAAGAAGATTCATGGTCAGACATAGATTAGGATTATATGCCCTATATATATGTTGCTGTTATTCCCACTTCACATCTACTACCCTCTTCCAGGTCCTTATACCTCTTATCTGGACTACTGTGATAAGCTTCCTACTTAATTTCCCAATTTCTAGTCTCTCTTTGATCCAATAGATTGTATGTATTACAGTCAAGTGAATTTCTTAAAAGTGTCATGGCCAGATCTTAGTCACCCATTGCACAATTTTATCAGGATTAAGACTATACAATTCAAAGTAGCTACCACCATTGATCATACCACTCCCACACTTTAAACAAAATAAAACTCCCCAAGCTTGTGAAATAGGATCTCTCAGTATATAAATTCAATACCCTTCATAATAGTACCAACCTACACTCGACAATTATTAACTGACACTGGCAAGTTACTTAACTTTTGTATCTCAATTTCCTCATCTATAAAAATGGGTTTAATAGTTATAACTAAAATTTAGATAAAGCTGTAAAGTTTGCAAAATACTTCACATACATCACCTTTGATCCTCACAACAGCCCTATGATTCCCATTTTATAAATGAAAAAACTGAGGCTGAGAGAAGCTAAGTGACAAAGAAAATATTCAAACTCAAATTTTCCTATCTCAAAAATCATCAGCATCATCTGCCTCCAAGTTTATAGGGATGCTATAAAAACCTATATAAATGTAAACAATTATTCTCATTTCTATCAGTTTACTTTGAAACTGACATTCCTTTAAGACACCTACTGGTTTTGTTTTGTTGTTATTCAATCATTTTTCACTCATATCCAACCATTTGTGATCCCATCTGGAGTTTTCCTGGCAAAGATACTTCAGCTTATTTTTTACAGATGAGAAAGGGCAAATAAGACTAAGTAACTTGCTCAGGGTTATACAACTAATAAAGTATCTGAGACCCTGTTTGAATTCAGAAAGTTGTGTCTTCTTGATTCCAGGATTAGCACTTTATCTACTGTGATACCTAATTATTATCATTTTTTTAAAAAATACATGCCCAGAGTGTATTTTCTTGTTTCCCCATCAAAATCCTACTCTCTATATCTGGGGGAGGCCAAGAATACTACCTCTTCTGTGAGATCTACACTGAACACTTTAATCAGAAATTAACTCGGGTAATTTTTTTTAAATAAAGTGATGAAAAAAATTAATAAATGTGTTCTCTCCTCCCACACTATTATCCCATTTTTTAAAAAAAGAAATTGCTCATAACAAATATGCATAGTCAAAGCAAAACTTATCTCACTGGCTATATGACAGTCATTGCATTTATACAAAGAGTTCTTACAACTTTCAAAGTGTTTATTTTAGTGTTATTGTACATTTATAAAAGACTTCAAAAATGTTTATTTTTAGACTATTGATATTATAACATAAATTGTTAGGTTTGTGCTAACTTCACTCTGTATTACTTCATGCATATTTACACATTTCTCTGAAATGATGATTTCCTTATTTTTTTATGACACAATAGTATTCCATCATTTTTAGTATGCTACAAGTTATTCAAACATTCATCACCACAAAAATTTAACTGCATTCTTTAGGCATTTGACTTATTATGCCAGTCAGCAAAATCAATTGACAATTATTAAGCAACTACTGGGTGCAAGGTACCATGCTAGAGAAATACAAGTCTCTGCCCTTCTAGCTATTCCATGCTGTAGCTTTTACCTTATTATTTCCTACTAGTGAGTTAACTTAGGACAAAAAAAATCATGTCTATAAATTTTTGTATTTCCCATAATACCAGACATTTAAAATACAGTAACACATATCAACTCCTGAAAGAGATCCCGAGGTGAAAATTCTCAGGAATATAGCCAAATTCTGAAACTTCCAGGTCAAAGAGAAAATATTGCAAGCATTCAGAAGGAAATGATTCAAGCATAGTGGAACTACAGCAAGGATACCAAGATTTAATTGCTTCTATATTAAAGGATCAGAAGGGTTGGAATATAATATTCCAGACAGCAAAGGAGCTAGAATTACACCCAAGAATCACCTACCCAACAAAACCAAGTATAATCCTTCAGGGGAAAAGGTGGGCATTCAATGAAATAGAGGACTCTCAAGCATTCTTGATAAAAAGTCTATAGCTGAAGAGAAAATCTGACTTTCAAGTGCAGGACTCAGGAGAAGCAAAAGGGGAAATCAGGAAAGGGAAATCATAAGAACTTAAAATAGATTTATCTGTTTACATTCCTACATGGGAAGATGATACTCGTAAACTCATTAAGAACTTTCTCATTGTGGCAGTTAGGAGGAGAGAGGGGGAAAGAGGGAGAGGGAGAGAGAGAGAGAGAGAGGGAGAGAGAGAAGGGGGGAGGGAGAGAGAGAGAGAGAGAGAGAGAGAGAGAGAGAGAGAGAGAGAGAGAGAGAGAGGGAGAGAGGGAGAGAGAGAAAGAGAGGACAGAAAGCACAGATATGAGTATAGCTATACAGATATATAGACAATATATACATATATATGTGTGTATATATATATATGTATATGTAGACAGAAAGCACAGCTGTGAGTTGAATGTGAAAAGATAATAACTAGAAACAAAATTAAGAGGTAAGAGGAATATACTGGGAGAAAAGGAAAAGGAGAAGTGGAATGGTGCAAATTATCTGCCACAAAAGAAGCAAGAAAAAGCTTTTACACTGGAGAACAAGAGGGGGAAAGTAAGGGTAGTAAGTAAAGCTTACTCTCATCAGAACTGACTTAGAGGAAGTTATATATACACTCAATATGGGAATAGAAATCTGTCTTACCCTGCAGGAAAATAGAAGGGAAAAGGGATCTGAGAATTAGAGGAGGGCCTATCAGGGAAAGAGGTGGTCAGAAGCAAAATAATTTTGAGGAGGCACAGGGCAAAAGGACAAAATAAAATAAACAGGCAGGAAATGCAATATGTAACTGTGCAATGAATTTTGAAGCATTTTTCTGATGAAAGCTTCATTTCTCAAAGGTATAAGGAACTGAGTCAAATTTATCTTAAAAAATAAAAATAACCATTCCCCAACTGACAAATGATCAAAAGATATGATTCTAGGATCAAAGAACTATAAAATCATGAATACCCTTTGACCTAAAAATATCACTACTACGCATATATCTCAAAAGAAATTTTTTTAAAAAGGAAAAAGGACCTCTATGTATGAAAATATTTATAGCAGCTCTTTTCTCCAAGAAAAAAATTGGAAACTGAGGGTATGCCCATTAATTGGGAAATGGCTGAATAAATTATGGCATGTAACTATGATGGAATATTATTGTTCTATAAGAAATGATGAGCAGGATGTTCTCAGAAAAACCTGGAAAGTTTTCCATGAACTCAAGCAAAGTGAAAGGTACTGTGTACAAAGTAGTAACAATGATGTGGAATGAACAGCTATGAATGATTTTGCTATTCTCAGCAATACAATAATCCAAAACTACTATGAAGAATGAGAAAGAACTGATTATGCCTGAATGCAGATTGAATCATATTTTTTTTACATTTTATTTTTCTTGAGAGCTTTTTTTGGGGGAGGGGGTCAAAGATCTGTTTTCTTCCACAACATGACTTTTGTGGAAATGTTTTGCAGAACTTTACATGTGCTTTCTCAATAGAGGAAGGGTGGGGAGGAAAGTAGAGAATCTATAACTAAAAAGTTTTAGAAACAAAAGTAAAAAATTATCTTACATGTGCCTAAGAGAAATAAAAATATTAAATAAATAGAAAAAAGAGGGCACTATTCTGGGAGAATTCCGCCCCTACTCTTTAGGATAGTTAAGACCCATTTTCAGTTTTCCTCTAGACACTTTTCTATTTCTTTCTTTAAAACAAAACAATAACAAAAGATGAGGAATATTATGAAAGACTCATATAGGAAATAGTTCTGAAAAGATTTTACTGTCTGAAAGCATTTAAGTATGTTCGAGTTGGGACTAGAGAGAATTATCACAATGATTTGAAAAGCAAAGTGGCATAAGGACTTGAATGTCAGAAAGATCTGTATTCAAATTCTGCTTCTGATACTCTTTGTTACCCTAGATAAAATACCATTTCAAAGAGCCTCAGGAAGTTCCATAGGGCATATTATAAAGAAAGCTGAGACTTTTGATTGGAGGAGTTCTTATATACCACATTGTTTAAACATACGCAGGTGTTATAACAGGTTACAGTTTACCATGTGGAAGAAGTAGAATCATATCCATGTGCTTCCTTACTGCCTATAGATGACATAACATACTAACTTATGTGGGTTGAATTTTTATTCTTCAGAAGCCACCTGCCAATAAAGAACAACCATAATGGCCCGAAAACTATTTTCATTAATGGGCACTTAAACTATCAAAATTTGAAATCTTTGGATAAACAAAATTAAAAAAAAAAAAACCCAAAATTTTTTATGTGGTTAAAATAAAAAATTAACATTTAAAACAAATACTTAAGAACATTTATTCCTTGAGAGTTGAGGAAAATCTTCACTAGAAATAATTATGATTTTCTCAATAATACTAAAAATTGTTTTTAAACTGTGGCTTCACAATTTCATAAATATCATCTGTCTAAAAATAACTTTGGCAATGTAAAGCAATGATTCAGACCAAAAGCAGCAGCTCCTTATTCTGCAGAGGTTTATAGATTAGAATGCATTTTTACCAATGTCACAAAATACTTCAAATATACTGATAGAGTTAGGACTAAATCCAGATATATGAATCTTTCATCTAACTGATTCAAAATGTTCATTCATAAAAATCTTTAAGTGTTTTTGGAAACAGTCTCTCACCTACTGACAGAATAAGCAATTAAAGAAAAAATTAATTAAATTTTAGGGCCAATGGCTAACAACTTATCACAAACTCACTGGCAAATATAAAGAACCAGCATTACATATGATAGAATAAATTAGAGACTGTTCTGAGATGAGTAAAATATGAATGTCTACCCCAGACAGAGTCATTTGATGTAGTACTAGAAATGCTGAAAATAGCATAAAGAAAAGGAAAGAGAGAATAAGCAAATTCCTTTGAAAGAAGAAACAAAATTAGCACTTAAAAAAATGATCATTTCTTAGATAACCTTAGAAAATCAACTAAGCTTAACTAGAACAATTAACAAGTAGCAAAGTTGAAGGATAAATTAAATCCACAGAAATCAGCAGTATTTCTGTATATTACCAGCAAAATCTAGCAAAGAGAGATAGAAAGAAATTCAATTTAACTACAGTATATATAAGGTACTTGTGAATTTATCTACACACAAGAATTGAATACAACTACAAAACATTGTGTAAGGCAGATCTAAATAATTGAAATTAAAGTGATTGCTCATAGATAGGTAGATTAAGCCAGTAGAATAAAAATAACAATACTGTCTCAATTTATATTTTCAGTTCTGTACCAAACTACCAAAGGATTGTTTTTTTTTTAGAGCTACAAAAACAGCAATAAAATTTATCTGTTAGAACAAAAAGTCAAGAATCTCAAGGGAAACAAAAAGAACAGGTCTAGCAACATCATTATGCATTTCTGAGTTTCTGAACTTTTTCTATGTCACCTCGTGGCCTTTGCATGTTGTCTGCAGCTTCTGTAAAACTCTCCCAAAATTCTCTTAAGGTTACTTTATTCTCCCTAAAAATGTGAATTATGGAGTAGCATTCAATTACCTTAAATTGCCAAGAAAGATCATCCTACACTTGGAAGACATAACACTCAAATTACTTTAGGAAGTCTACTGTGGAAAGAAGTATACTTGCACAGTTGCTACAAGTCTCTGCATGATTAATTTTTATTTCCCATAATCACGGAGATTTTCAGCCTTATTTCTTTATAAATAACTATTATTAGTATTTAGTCCTCTACCTAGCTTCTGGATTAAAATTTAACAGTGAATTATCATTCAAAAATCTCAAATTCCTTTCCCGTCTAAACATTTTCATATTCTCAGACATGCTCACCTCCTCTTTAGCCTTAAGTCAATCTATGATCCCACCACTTTGTTCTACCCACATTCACCAATTTACTTAACTCTCTAATTTCTTCTTACATATTTTCTAACAATTTACTTTGTCTTGCAATATACCTTCTCATCACCTTCCTTGAGGCTACTTCTTCAAATTCTACTCCCTAAATCCCCTAACTGCTTTTATATTCTTCTAACAACTTAATCTGTATTCTTTTGTAACATGAATATAAACTATATACCAGTATCTGTATCTGGAGATTGTTGTTGTTCAAGTTTCAATATACTTCAAATTTTGCCAAATCTCTACTCCTCCAAATTCAACCAATAAACCAGTCCTTAATGCAAAATCCATCTACATGATATTCTTCTCATTTTGTTCATATACTTCACCTTTCTCTTGTTCCTTTTCCTTTGGAAGCAGAAGCAGTCATAAGAAACAATGAAAAGTAAAGTTAGGAGTAAAGATGGCAGTATAAAAGCAGAGACTCATCTGTGCTCTACCAATTTTCCCTTCAAATAACCTTAAAATAGCACCTCAAAATGAATTCTAGAGTGAGAGAACCAGCAAAATGATGAAGTGAAACAATTTCCCAGTCCAAGATAACTCAGAATGTTAGCAGGAAAGATCTGTCCCACTGGGGTAAGAATGGAGCACTAACGCAGGATGCACCCCAGAAAGCCAACAGAAGGCCTTGGGGATGAATGAATAAACAGGAGTGGCTTCTAAAGTTCTCCGTTCTTAGGAAGCAAAGGGATTGAATAAACTTGTCAGAAAGAGAACACAGGTAAACATTTGCTGGCACTGGGTACAGGTCTTTGTGGTACTATCCATGTAGTCACTGTGCCCAAGTCACCATTGCAGGATTAGGAAGAACACTAGTACACAAAAATATATGGTTTCTGGTCACAGTTTGAGGGTGGAAAAGAATGTGGTCCTCATAGGACAAAACAGTCCAGGAGAGCACTGATTATACTTTGCACTAGATCACAGTACTCTGGAAAAACTGAACATTTATAGAGGCCCAGAACTAGCTCTAAAAACAGCAGCACAAAAAACCTGAAGCTTGGCAAAGTTCCCCCACACCCTAAAAATAGAACCCAACTTTAACATAAAACTAAAAGTCAAGAAATTGTCTGGAAAAATAAACAAACAAAAACAACAAAAAAAACCTAATCATAGAAAGTTACTATGGGGAATAGGGAGATCACATACTATGCCGAAGTAGAATTGATACCAGGAATGCATGGCTGATTCAATATTAGGAAAACCATCAGCATTACTTGACTTTATTTATAACAAAACCAACAGAAATCATATGATTATCTCAACAGATGCAGATAAATGATTCTCTCAATAGAATGGCAAAATATAACACTTATTAGCATAGGAATGAATAGTTTTCCTTAAATACTAGTAGTCATCTAACACCAAAAACAATCACTTGTAATGCCAGTGAGCTAAAGGATCAAGAGTGAAGCAAAATGCTTATAATCACCACTATTATTCTCTATCATAATAGAAATGCTAACTATGGCAATAAGAGAAGAAAAAGAAACTGAAGGAATTAGAAATAGGTAACAAGTAAAAAAAACTTTGCAGATGGTATATAGTACACTTGGAGAATCCTAGAAAATCCACAAAACTAGCTGAAATAATTAACAACTTCAGCAATTTCAGGATATAAAATAAACCTGCAAAAGTGATCAACATTTCAAAAATATCACCAACAAAGTCCAGCAAGGCAGAAAAAGAAATTCTATTTAAAACAACTGTAGACTGAAATGGTCAAAGGACATGAGAATTTTCAGATGAAATTAAAATCATTTCTAGTCATATGAAAAAATGCTTTAAATCACTATTGACCAGAGAAACACAAATTAAGACAATTCTGAGGTACCACTACACACCCTTCAGATTAGCTAGGATGAGAGGAAAAGATAACAATAAATGTTGGAGGGGATATGGGAAAACTGGGACAGTAATACATTGTTGGTGTGTGAACAGATCAAACATTCTAGAGAACAACTTGGAGCTATGCCCAAAGGGCTATCAAACTGTGTATACCCTTTGATACAGCAGTATTTCTACTAGGCTTACATCCCAAAGAGATCATAAAAAAGAAAAAAGGACCCACATGGGCAAAAATGTTTGTGGCAGCCCTTTTTGTAGAGGCAAAGAATTGGAAACTGAATGGATGTCCATCAGTTGGGGAATGGCTGAATAAGTTATGGTTATGTGAATATTAAAGAATATTACTACTCTATAAGAAATGCTCAGCAGTATAATTTAAGAAAGAACTGGAAAAACTTACATGAATTGATGTTAAGTGAAATGAGCAGAACCAGGAGACCATTATTCACAGCAACAGCAAGATTATATGATGATCAATTCTGATGGATGTGGCTTTTTTCAACTATGGTTGAAAAACTATAGGTGATTCAGGCCAATTCCAAAAGACTTGTGATAAAGAAAGTCATCTGCATCCAGAAAAAAGGACTGTGGGGATTGAATGTGCATCACAATATAGCTTTTTGTTGTTGTTTGCTTGCTTTTTGTTTCCTTTCTCTTTTTTTCCCCTTTTTGATCTGATTTTTCTTGTGTAACATGACAGTTGTGGAAATATTTATAGAAAAATTTCACACATTTAAGATATATTGGATTACTTGCTGTTTAGGTGAGGAGGAAAGGGAAGAAAGGGAGAAAAATTTGGAACACAAGGTTTTGCAAGGGTGAATGTTGAAAATTATATTTGCATATATTTTAAAAATAAAAAGCTATTAAAATGACAGGAAAAGATAAAGATGAATGTTGGAGGGGATGTGGGAAGACTGGGACACTGATGCATTGTTGGTCGAGCTGTGAACGGATCTAACCATTCTGGAGAGCAATTTGGAGCTATGCTCAAAAAGTTATCAAACTATGCATACCCTTTGACCCAGCAGTGTTTCTACTGGGCTTATATCCCAAAGAAATCATAAAAGAAGGAAAGGGCCCCACATGTGCAAGAATGTTTGTGGCAGCTCTTTTTGTAGTGGCTAGAAACTGGAAACTGAATGGATGCCCATCAATTGGAGAGTGGCTGAATAAATTATGGTATATGAATGTTATAGAATATTATTGCTCTGTAAGAAATGACCAGCAAGATGATTTCAGAGAGGCCTGGAGAGACCTGCATGAACTGATGCTCAGTGAAGTGAGCAGAACCAGGAGATCATTATTCACGGCAACAACAATACTATATGAGGATCAGTTCTAATGGACACGACTCTCTTCCACAATGAAATGCTTCAAACCAGTTCCAATTGCTCGGTGAAGAAAACCATATACACTCAGAGAGAGGGATGTGAAATGTGGACCACAACATAACATTTTCATGTTCTCTATTGAGATTTGCTTGCATTGTATTTCCATTATTGGATTATTCTTTCTTGTAGATACGATTTCTCCTGCACAAAAAATGATGCAATAACTATACATATATTCGACTTCTTAAGCATTCTAACATAATTATCATGTAGTGGATATCCTGTCATCTAGGGGAGGGGTGGGGAGTAGGGGGAAAAATTTGTAACAGAAAGCTTTGTAAGGGTTAATGTTTAGGAATTACTCATACATATGTTTTGCAAATAAAAAGTATTAATAAATTTTTCAAAAGCTATTATTTAAATATAAAATAACTGTAGATAACATATTTAGGTGTCTACTTGATAAGAGGAACTATATGAACACAATTTCCCAATACTTTTCATACAAAATAAAGCCAGATCAGAGCAATTAGAAAAATATTAATTGCACATAGATAGGCTGAGCAAACAATAAAAATAACAATTCTAACTAAATTAATTTACTTATTCAGTGCCTTACCAATCAAACTTCAAAAATATTACTTTAGAGAGCTTGAAAAAATAGTAAAAAAAATTCATCTAGAACAGGGATGGGAAACCTTTTTTTCTTTTTCCCCACCAAGGGCCATCTGGATATTTATAACAGCATTTGAGGGCCATACAAAAATATCAACTTAACTCAAGTAGTAGGAGATAATATGCCTGCAAGTTGGTTTGGTAAGGGCCAGACGAAATGATTTCAAGGGCCTTATATGGGCCAAAGGCTGGACATACCTCTGATCTTGAAAAACAGAAAGTCAAGAATATTAAAAGAATCAAGAAAAAAGTGGAAAATAAATCAAGAAGAGAAAACATAAGAATAACTGGATTACCTGAAAACTATGAAAAAAAAGTTTTAATATAATAATATAAGAATCAAAGAAAATTGTCCTGAAGCGACAGGATAAGAAAATAGAAAAAGAAAAAAAAATCATGGATCACCACCTGAAAGAGAGTCTACAAGGAAAGCATGTTGTAACATGATTGCTAAATTTTGAAAACTGCAGATCAAAGAGAAAATTTTACAAGCACCACCAACAAAAATAAAAAGAAATTTTAATATGCTGGAGTTACAATTAGAAGTTACACAAGACCTACCAATAGCTACAATAAAAGACTGTAGATCATGGAATATTATATATTAACAACCAAAATAACTAGGGTTGCAGTCAAAAATATCATATCCAGCAAAATTAATAACATTACATGGGGAAAAAAAAGAATATTCAACCAACTGTTAGATTTTCAGGGTTTCCCTGCAAAAAAACCTGAACTCAATAGTATATTTAACATATAAGAGCCAACATCAAAGATTAATTTCAAGGGACTTAATAAGGACAAATTGTTTATGTTTATACATGTAAATGTAAACAATATCTCTAAGACTGTCATTAGTAATTGGGTAGTCCAAAAGAAAGATTGGAATAGAGCAGAGGATGTGATTATAAAAAGTTAAATGGTGTAGCAGAAAGTAAAAATAGTAATTGTGCTATAGGAATAAAGTGCAAAAAAAAAAAAGTGTCAAGAACTGACATAGATGAATTAGATGGGAGAGGAGGTAATTTTGAAACCCTACAATACACACATAGGGTATTTATATCCCATATCCTACAAGTATATATATAGCAAGGGTATAGTCCCCTCCAAAATCTATAAAGAAATAAGAAGGAAAGGGAATAGGATAAGGTGGGTTAAGGAAGGGTGTATAGATTAATGGGAAAGGAACAGAGAAGAAGAAAAAGGGTGAGGGGAGAAGATATGGGAAAAAATCATGGGGAATGAAGTTAAGTAATAGCAAGGCAAGTTAGAGGATAGAAGTAATGTAGATATATTGGACTGCTTGGCATCTAGGGGAGGGGAGAGAAAATTGGAACACAAGGTTTTGCAGGGGTTGATGTTGAAAAATTAGTCATGCATATGTTTTGAAAATAAAATAAAACTTTAATTAAAAAAAAGAAAGAAATGTAGAAAAGTTAGCAGGGATAGGAAACAAGAGAATGCATATAAATGTATGAATATACATATGTACACATGAGTTTAAGCTAGTGTATACATATGTATGGATAAATTTGCGTGACAAATATACCTGGGCTTAATTCTAGACTGCTTGGGGGAATGAGGAGGGGGGGAGAAGTTAAAAGTACATGGCAGAGAACAGAAGAAAACCCAACAAGGAAACAAAAAAATGGACGGTTTTGAATACAATGTATATAGAATGATTAATCAGTGGAATGGATTAGGTACATAATACATAGTATTAAATGATCATAGTAATTTAGAGTTTGATAAATGCAAAGATCCAAGCTTTTGGGGCAAAAACTCAATAACTGATGAAAACGGCTGAGAAAAAAAATAACTAATTACAGACTAACATGTCACAGTGTATACTGAAACTGGTTCAAAATAGGTATTTTATTTAGACATAAAGGGTGATACCTTAAGCAAATTAGGGGAGAATGGAGTATTTTATCTGTCAGATCTATGAGTAAGAGAAAAATTTCTGACCAAAAAAAAAAGCTACAATACATTTAGGGATGTAAAATGGGTAATTTGATAGCATTAAATTAAAATGTTTGTTTATAAACAAAACCAATATAGCTTTTGGGGGGAAAAAGAAGAAAACTGGGGAGCCTCATTTCTCAAATACACAGAGAACTAAGTCAAATATGTAAGTATACAAACTGATAAAAAGAAAAAAAAATAGGAACAGGCAGTTTTCAGACAAAGAAATTAAAGCTATAGTCACATGAAAAAAACAGAGAAATGCAAATTTAAAAACCATGAGGGAGGGATAGGTGGAGCCAAGGTGGCGGAGTGAGCGACTCTGTGTCCTCCTCTGACCTTCTCTCAAATCAACAGTAAAATAAGCCTCTGAACTGAGGATGAAATTAAAACTATTTATAGTCATATGAGAAGGTGCTCCAAATCACTATTGATCAGAGAAATGCAAATCAAGACAACCCTGAGGTACCACTTCACACCTGTCAGATTGGCTAAAATGACAGGAAAAGTTAATGATGAATGTTGGAGGGGATGTAGGAGGGCTGGGACATTGATGCATTGTTGGTGGAGCTGTGAACGGATACAGCCATTCTGGAGAACAATTTGGAGCTAGGCTCAAAAAGTTATCAAACTGTGCATACCCTTTGACCCAGCAGTGTTTCTATTTGGCCTATATCCCAAAGAGATCTTAGAGCAGGGAAAGGGCCCCACCTGTGCAAGAATGTTTGTGGCAGCCTTTTTTGTAGTGGCTAGAAACTGGAAATTGAATAGATGCCCTTCAATTGGAGAATGGCTGAATAAATTATGGTATATGAATATTATGGAATATTATTGTTCTGTAAGGAATGACCAGCAAGATGATTTCAGAGAGTCCTGGAGAGACTTGCATGAACTGATGCTGAGTGAAATGAGCAGAACCAGGAGATCATTATACACAGCAACAACAGTACTATATGACGATCAATTCTGATGGACATGGCTCTCTTCAACAATGAAATGTTTCAAACCACCTCCAATTGTTCACTGAAGAAAGCCATATACACCCAGAGAGAGGGATGTGAAATGTGGACCACAACATAACATTCTCATACTCCTTGATTGATGTTTGCTTACATTGTGTTTCCTGTATCTGTTATATCGTTTGTGTAGATAAGATTTTTCTTGCACAACAATGTTAAGTTTGGAAATATGTATACATATATTCGATTTGCCAATATTTTAACATAATTAACATGTAGTGGATATCCTGCCATCTAGGGGAGGGGTGGGGAGTTGGGGGGAAAAATTTGTAACGGAAAGCTATGTAAGGGTTATTGTTGAAGAATTACCCACACATGTTATGCAAATAAAATTTAAAAAAAAGAAAGCCTCTGAACTGATCTTTAAGTCAACGAACCAAGAAATATTTGGACTAAGAAACTCTGCTTGCTGAAGTTACCTTTGAAGAACTTCATAGCAGGTCTGTTTCAGTGGGGGGGGGGGGACGAGGGGAGGGGAATGAGCTGTTTGTCTGTGGTCCGGGAGACAGGGCAGGAAACTGGGCAGGATTCCTCATGGCAGAAACTCTAAACAGCTAGGGAGTATATCTGAGGCACTGGGGCACTCTGCCCTGTTGTGAGCAGGTGCTCTGGCAGATCTGCCTTTGGTAAAAGGCAGTTTTGTAATCCATAGCAAATGCAAGGTCCTAGCCCAACCAGCCAGCACGGGGAAGTTAATTAGCGGAATTGCCCCAGGACAAACTACCACAGCTAGTCCCGGCTTCTCACCTCAGCACAGACCCCAAGCTTTAAAAAAAAAAAAAGAGTAAGAAGCAGAAGAGAGCTCTTATCATAGACAGCTTTTATGGAGAGAAAGAAGGGCAGACCCCACATCCTGAGGTTCCTATAGGCAAAGCAACTCCAGAGGAAGCCATCAAGGGAGATATAACCTGGTCCCCCTTTCAAAAGGCCTTCCTGGAAGATTGCATAAAGAATCGCAAAAGAGAACTGGATGATAAATGGGGAAATGAACTAATATCAGTGCAAGAAGCCTCCAAAAGAGATATGATAAAGACACCAATTTATTCAAAAACAAAATTGGTAAATTGGAAAAAGAATGCAATGAACAAAAAAATTCAAATGGCCAGTTACAAAAGGAGCTAAAAATGGTAACTGAAGAAAGTAACACATTAAAAATTAAAATTGAACAAATGCAAGTGAATGACTCAATAAGACTTCAAGAATCAGTCAAACAAAAACAAAAAAAATGAAAAAATACAAGAAAATATGAAATATCTCCTAGGGAAAACAACTGACTTGGAAAATAGAGCTAGGAGAGACAATCTAAGAATTATTGGATGTCCTGAAAGCCATGATGAAAAAAAGAATCTAAACACTATCTTCCAGGAAATCCTGAAAGAAAACTGCCCTGAGGTTGTAGAATCAGCAGGCAAAAATCACCTTACCGATCACCTCCTGAAAAGAGACCCCAAAATTAAATCCCCAAGGAGTATCGTGGCTAAATTTCAGGACTATCGCACCAAGGAAAAGATATTGCTAGCAGCTAGAAAGAAACAATTCAAATACCGAGGATCTATAATTAGAATCACACACAATCTGTCAGCCTCCACAGTGAAGGATCATAGGGCCTGGAACCAGATATTCCGAAAGGCAAAAGAACTTGGATTACAGCCAAGAATAACCTATCCAGCTAGAATGAGCATTATCCTCCAGGGAAGAAGATGGTCATTTAATGATATAAGTGATTTTCACCTATTTCTAATGAAAAGACCAGATCTGAACAAAAAATTCGACATCCAAACACAGAACTCAAGAGAAGCATAAAAAGGTAAAAAGGAAAGGACTCTTGAGAACTTTATTTCTATTATGGGGATACTTAAAGACTGGGGGTATAATCTGGACCCACACCTAACACCACATACCAAGATAAGATCTAAATGGGTTCATGATCTAGATATAAAGAGTGATATTATAAACAAATTAGAAATTTGTTTGCCTCTCAGACCTGTGGAGATAGAATAAATTTATGTCCAAAGAAGGCTTGGAACTCTTAACTGAACACCAGACAGATAATTTTGACTATATTAAGTTAAAAAGTTTTTGTACAAACAAAACTAATGCAGACAAGATTAGGAGGGAAGCAACAAATTAGGAAATCATCTTTACATTTAAGGGTTCTGATAAAGGCCTCATTTCTAAAATATATAGAGAACTGTTTCATATTTATAAGAATTCAAGCCACTCTCCAATAGATATATGGTCAAGGGATGTGAACAGACAATTTTCAGATGGTGAAATTAAAATCATTTCTAGTCATATGAAAAGGTGCTCCAATCACTATTGATCAGAGAAATGCAAATTAAGACAACTTGGAGGTACTACTACACCCTTCTCAGATTGGCTAAAATGACAGGAAAAGATAATAAATGTTGGAGGGGATGTGGGAAAGCTGGGACATTGATACATTATTGGTTTAACTGTGAATGGATCCAACCATTCTGGAGAGCAATTTGGAGCTATGCTCAAAAAGCTATTGGGATGTACATACCCCTTTGACCCAGCAGTGTTTCTATTGGGCTTATATCCCAAAGAGATCTTAAAGGAAGGAAAGGGAGCCACAGGTGCAAGAATGTTTGTGGCAGCCCTTTTTGTAGTGGATAGAAACTGGAAACTGAATATGCCCATCAGTTGGAGAATGGCTGAATAAATTATGGTATATGAATGTTATGGAATATAATTGTTCTGTAAAAAACGACCAGCAGGACTATTTCAGAGAGGCCTGGAGAGACTTGCATGGACTGATGCCAAGTGAAATCAGCAGAACCAGGAGAACATTATACACAATAACAAGACTATACAATGATCAATTCTGATGGACATGGTTCTCTTCAACAATGTGATTCAAACCAGTTCCTATTGTTCAGCGATGAAGATAGTCATATACATCCAGAGAGAGGCCTGTGGGAACTGAGTGTGAACCACAACACAGCATTTTAACGCTTTCTGTGAATATTTCCCTGCATTTTGTTTTCCTTCTTAGGTTGTTTTTTTTTTTCCTCTCTTTCTAGATCTGATGTTTCTTGTTCAGTAAGATAACTGTATAGATATGTATACATATATTGGATTTGTCATATAATTTAACATATTTACATGTATTAGATTACCTGTAATCTAGGGGTGGGGGTGGGGGGAAAGGGGAGAAGCTTGGGGAAAAAAGTTTTGCAAAGGTCAATGTAGAAAAAATGCATGTTTTGTAAATAAAAAGCTTTTAATAAAAAAAAATTAAAAAAAACATGAGATCCCATTTCAAATTTATCAGATAAGCAACATGACAGAAAAGAAAAATGACAAATGCTTGAAGGGATATGGATATACTGGAACACAAATCCATAACGCCACTGTTGGTGGAGTTGTGAACTGGTCCAAACATTCTGAAGAACAATTTAAAACTATTTCCAAAGGACAACGAAACTATTAGGTCTTTATTGCAAAGAGATCAAAGTATTGTACAAATATTTGTACAAAAATATTAATAGTAGCTCTTTTTGGGTTGGGCAAGAATTGAAAATTGAGGGGATGACTATCAATTGATGAATGACTGTAGAAGTTATAATGGAATATTATTGTGCTATAAAAAATGATAAGCAAGATGTTTTCAGAGTAACCTGGAAAGAGTTGCACAAACTGATGCAAAGTCAACATACATAGTAACACAATATTGTAAGATAATTAACTATGAATGACTTAGCTATTTTCTCAGGAATATATGCATTTAAAACAATTCTGAAGGTCTTGTGATGGAAAAAATGCTAACCACCTCCAGAGAATAAACTGGAGTCTGAATGTATTAAAGTATATATATTTTTAACAACTATTTCCTCAGTCTTTCATGCCATAGAGATGTATTTTACACGACTGCACATGAATAATCCACTTCAAATTGCTTGCCTTGCCAATAAGGCAATTTAAAAATTCTAAGAATTCTAAGAAAAGGGGCAGCTAACACAGTGGATAGAGCACCAGCCCTGAAGTCAGGAGGACCTGCGTTCAAATCTGGTCTCAGATACTTAACATTCCCTAGCTGTGTGATCCTGGGCAAGTCACTTAACCCTAATTGCCTCAGCAAAAAGCAAAAATAAAAAAATGAAAATAAAAATAAAAGAATTCTAAGAAAAATAAAGCTGGTTAAAAAAAAAAACAGTCTTTTAATGAAAAAGAAATCATGAAAAGGATAGATTTAGAGAAACTCTGGAGGATTTGTATAAACTAGACTCAATAACCATCAGTCAGCAATTATGACTGAACACAGTACATCTCTGGTTGTACTCTCCAGGACTGAGAAAGTGGTCATATTGGAGGGAAGGGGATAAGAAGGAAAAGCATTTACAAAGTACCTACTATGTGCCAGGCACTCTACACACTCTACAAATATGTCATTTGACTTGGTTGTAACTTTCCTGACACAATGAAGGAAGGGTGGTAGAGGAGGAATATTTTTTACTTTCCCCCTAAGTTTTACTTTCTTGATTTTATTTGTAGAAAAAAAAATTTTAATTTCAAGATTTTGCTTTGATCTTCTCTCATTTTGTCAAACTTTTCCCTTATCCATTTATCTGACAGGTAAAATTTTCTATGTTCTTCTAATCTACTACATCATCCTTTCTATCCAAATCATGTACCTACTTTGATCTTATTTTGGTATATGGTCTGAGATGCTGATCTATATCTACTATCTGCCAAAATGCTCTCTAGTTTTCCCAGCAATTTTGTCAAATAGTGAGATTCTTATCCCAAAAGCTTTAATCTTTTTGTTTAACCCATAGTAGAACACCATAGTCACTTACTACTATGCATTGTTCCTAATTCATCTGACTGATTCACCACTATTTCTTTGCCAGTAGTACCAGATTGTTTTGATAATCTTCTTTTTGTAATATTTAGAATCTGGTACTATTAAGGCCACCTTCTTCTACCTTTTTTTTTTCCATTGATGCCTTTGATATTCTAGACATTTTTTTCCTTCTAGATGAATTTTGTTATTCTTTCTAGACCTATAAAATATTTTTAGTAACTTGATTGGTATGGCACTGATTAAATAATTTAGGAAAGATTGTTATTTTTGTCATATTGACTTGGCTTACCCATGAGTAATAAAGTTAGATCTAAACATACAAAGAAATATTTATTATAGGAAAAAATGTTACAAATGTTATTCCTGGGTTTATTTTCTTCTCTTCTCAACCACTCCTCAATCCATTACATTAATTTCTGACCTCACCCAGTTGAAACTGCACTTTCTAAGAATTGCCAAATGTGATGGTTTTATCTGATTTCAGTCTTAATCCCTTTTTAAACTTATCTGCTGCATTTGACATGGTAGTCCACTCTCCCCTCTTAGATACTCTTATCCCCTCCAATTTTTTTACAACACTACTCTCTACTGGTTTGCCTCCTATGTGATTGACTAATCCTTTTCAGTTTCATTGATGGCTCATCACAAATATAATGTCTCCCCCCCCCCCCGGCTATAAGTGTTCCCTAAGGTTCTTCTCTTCTCCCTCTATAAGTTTTTAACCTTTTGTTTTTTGTGTTATGGATCCCTTTGGCAGTCCCATGAGTCCTTAGGGACTCCTAATCAAAATAATATTTTCAATTTTGTGCATACCTTAATTTAAAAAATATAGTAGCCTTTTATTTTCAAAATACATACAAAGATAGTTTTCAACATTCACCCTTGCAAAATCTTGTTTCAAATTTTTCTCTTCCCTTCCCCACAAACCCTCCCTTAGATAGCAAGTAATCCAATACATGTTAAACATGTACAATTCTTCTTTACATATTTCCAGATTTATCATACTGCACAAGAAAAATCAGATCAAAAAGGAAAAAAAATGAGAAAGAAAAAAAAAAGAAAGATGAAAATACTAAGTTGTGATCCATACTCAGTCCCCACAGTCCTCTCTGGATACAGATGGCTCTTTCCAGCACAAATCCATTGGAATTGGCCTGAATCACAGTTGACCATTACATAATCTTGTTGCTGCTGTGTACAATATTCCTTTGGTTCTACTTACTTCACTTAGCAATCTCTTAAAGCCTTTCTGTTGATTGTTTCTTACAGAATAATAATACTCTATAATATTCATATACTATAGCCTGTTGAGCCATTTTTCAAATGATGAATATCCATCCACTCAGTTTTCAGTTTCTTGCCACTACAAAAAGGTCTGCTACAAACATATTTGCACATGCGAGTGCTTTTCCCTCTTTTATTATCTTTTTGGGATACAGGTCCAATAGAAACACTACTAGATCAAATGGTATGCATAGTTTGATGGCCCTTTGGGCATAGTTCCAAGTTGCTCTCCAGAATAGCTGGATTCAGTTCACAACTCGCTCAACAATGTTTCAGTGTCCCAGTTTTTCCCCTATCCCTTCCAACATTTATCATTATATTTTCTTGTTATCTTAGCCAATCTGAGGAATATAGTGGTATCCTCAGAGTTCTCTTAATTTGCATTTTTTCAATCAATAGTGAATTAGAGCATTTCAAAATAATGTTCTTAATACATAAAATACATAACAAAGGAAAATAAATATACTGAAATAATTTTTTAAAATTCAAAGTACCCCTATATATACTCCATCTCTTAGTAATTTCATCAACTCCTGGGTGTTTAACTCTCTCCAGGTAGATGAGTTCCATATCTAAACATTCAACTGTCTCTCTCTCTCTCTCTCTCTCTCTCTCTCTCTCTCTCTCTCTCTCTCTAGTTTTAGTACTGGATTGTATTGTCCACTGTACATTTCCTTTTGTAGCGGGGGAGAGGCAGGGAACAAATCCATCTCAACCCAATAAAAGTACCACACAACATATACAGATACTGCATGTGTATGTGCGTGCACTCATGTGTGCACGTGCATGCTCAGATTTTCTTTCTTTCTTTTTTCTTTTTACAAATTAGTTAATATTAAATATCTAGAAACAAAAAAGCCCTTAAACCATTGCCCTTAGCACTGTTGATGAACTGTAATTTTGGTGAATTTTAAGAGGCTATATTCATGCTAATATTTCAGTAAATAAACTCAGATTCTGAGTTATTCTTTTTAAATTTTTTTT
>JAJPUD010010056.1:35442-47708 GCA_023553655.1 Myrmecobius fasciatus
GAATGAACAAAATCTTGATAGCAAAACTGGATAGTCTGATATTCATTATTGATAACTCAATATAGGACCTGTATGGACAAAACATAATACCACCTCTTTCTTTTCCTCACAGGTGGAAAGGGAACTGATACTGAAAGAAGTAAAAAGTATTTTTGCATAATGAGTCTGCTTCTCCTTACCCTCCCCCATCTCTAGTGAACAAGATCTGAGATAAATCCACATAGGGATTTTTACATATTGAAAAAATGTTTTTCTCTTTTATACTTTTAAATTATAATAATTTATTACTCTGAAAATGGGATGTGATTGTGGACAATTCCAGCAGCCTTTATTTTTGGTGGTTATACAAACGTTACCTCTGAATTCCCTATATGATGCTTTCCTCCTCAATTTTTAGAATAATATAGGAAAACTGCTGTATAGTAGTTGAAGACACCATTAGTTCTTTGTAATTTTTTTTTAATTCAGAAAAGCAATCAATACAACAATTGGAGTGAATCACTCTCTTAGTGAACACATAAACCAAGTTTGAGAGCTTTTCTCTTTTTATTTGCATGGTACATTCTCTAGAGCAGAAAATTAAGGTGGGGAAAAAAATTTAATGGTAGAATTAGGATTTTAATCTAGTTCCCCTGATTATATAAATAATTTTATTCATTAAAAAGGCTTAACTATTCTAAGTAAAAATTCTGATGTCTATGTGTATCCCTTTTTCCTCAGAGGTTGTGGACAAGTCATTTTGCCTCTCAGAGCTTTGCTTTACTCAACCATAAAAGGGAGTAACAGTAATTGAAGTACTAAATTCACAAGGCTATTATTCGAGATAATATGTACAGTGCTTTTCAAATGTTAAAATGTCATATAAAGTCAATTATTAATAACTTTGAGCTTCTTAAATATTCTGCAGACACACAGATTACTATTGTGAAATTATATAATGATAGCAAATTATTTTAAATTTCTCCAAAATGATTTTTGTTAGGAATTTAAGCAACTTTACAAAAATAATAACCTAAGGAATATGAAGCAAAATAATTTACTTTAATTAGTGGTAAAATTCTTGAGTGTTAATATTTAAGAGACAGTGAAGAATGTCCACTAAGAATCTTTACAACTGCATCCAATCTACTCTAAAAAGAAAGAATCCTTATAAGTCGCCTCATCTAACTCTTTCATTTTTACATATGAAAATTGAGGCCCCCAAAGGTTGTGACTTGCACAAGGTCAAGCAAGTATTACATGAGAAAGAATTTGAACCCAGGCCTCCTTGCTCCAAAGCCAATTCCCTTTTTACGGTATCTTGATAGTTCAGTCTAGTACCGCCAAGGCACCACTGCCTTCTGGACTTCTTTACCTATGTGTCTTCTAATCATTTCCAACTTAATAGATTTTTTTTAACTTAAAAAAATACTTCAGAGCCTATTTATCAGTAATAATCCCAATTTTCAGTTCACTGACTTTCATAAAGTATTTGTTCCACTGAAACTGCCTATATTCACCACTAAATTACTCTTACTACAATCTCATCCACTTACTTATATTTTCCCTATTCCACTGATGCTCAATCCTGAGCTAACTGAAAAAAATCCTGTTTTCCTCATCAATAATTTAATTCCCCATGCCTACCTACTTCAACTCTTCTCCCTCACTGTCCCAATCTAAATCTGCCTAATCCACCCACTGTGCCCTCTAAAGTATCTTGTATCATAATGATCGAACTTCCTTTCACTTTAAAATTCTCTCTCTCCTTCCATCATTTAGTTCTCAGCAAGATATGGCTCCCTCTCACCATTACTTTCCTCACCTTTTAAAATTATGACTACATTTTTTCTCATTAACCTTGCTTGCTGGTCATGATAAAAGATTCAAAATACTCTTTACTCCCCATCGCCACTTTAGACTTTTCTCTGAATTCTTAAACTAAGCAATCTCTTCTCCTTTAAAGTTTACACAATTCTAATTTATCACCCAATTCAGATCTTGCTAGCTAATATTCACTGACACCCAGTATATCTTCTTGCGTTCCTGATAAACTTTAATACTTATCTCACATTTTTTCTCTCCTTCCTATCTCCTGGCTTCCTACTAGAGGACTTCAATATATACACTGTTGCCCACAAGAACCCTAAATTCCTGGTTCTTTAATTCCTATGATTTACTATCCACCTCAGCTACCCAAGAAATGGGAATACTT
The DNA here is from genome assembly GCA_023553655.1 of Myrmecobius fasciatus. Taxonomy (NCBI): domain Eukaryota; kingdom Metazoa; phylum Chordata; class Mammalia; order Dasyuromorphia; family Myrmecobiidae; genus Myrmecobius; species Myrmecobius fasciatus. Next base: position 37,637 of record JAJPUD010010056.1, read on the forward strand.
GATTTTGTCATTATTCCCAAGTGTTCCAAGAACATGAAAGACATGTTTGTGATCTGGAAAATTCCTTCATTTGATCATTCATATTTGAAACCCTAACATTTTTCTTTGTCTTCACAGTGACTAGCATGCCATCTAACCTTCAGTTATATTCCCCCAGGCCATATTCCTTATATTAACTAGACTGTTCTTAACTTCAACTTGACCATACTATCTTCCACCCTCAATTCATTAGTATTATTCTCAACTTTCCACTCAACTTTCCACTCCCACTCCACATGTCCTCTCCAATATCAGGTCATGTTGTTTCTGTCTACTTTTACCACATCTCTCAAGTGTGTCCCTTTCCATCTATCCCCTACCCTATTCTAGGTCCTCATTATCTTAAGCCTTGAACTAGGACAACAGCTTTCTAGCATGTCTCATGACTCTTCCAATGGAGTAGGAGGAAGGAGGAAAGAGAAGAGGGGGGTGGGAGAAAAGAGGAGTTTTCTTTTAAAATAGACTTGTAGGGGCAGCTAGGTGGCGCAGTGGATACAGCACCAGCCCTGAAGTCAGGAGGACCTGAGTTCAAATCTAGTCTCAGACACGTAACAGCTGTGTGACCCTGGGCAAGTCACTTGACCCCAATTGCCTCAGCAAAAAGCAAAAAAAAAAAAAAAATAGACTTGTAGAGGCAATATAACCCTTAAATAAATGGCAAGATATGAACTAGATAGTATCATTAAAAATTTTCATAACTGGCTTAATGACTTTTTAATGAAAATTAGTGGATCGAAGTTACTCTTGAAGGAAATTTCTATAGGATTGCCTTGGGCATCTATTTTTGGGCAACATTTTTGTCAATACCTCATCTGCAATCTCCACACCATGCTTTCTCCACTTGTGTTATTACTTCCATATCCTCTCTACTGGAATCTGGCACTCTGCTTCCAAGAATCAATCACCTGAAGTTCAGAATTTACATTATGTAGTCTAGATCCAGACTTCCACCTCACTTCCTACCCATTTTCAAGCCATACCACCAAGTCATTGCAATCCCACTTCATCTCTCCCTTACCCTACTTCAAAATTCTTTCTTGGTCTTTGTACAAGACACTCCCTATCTGTCTCCTATGCCTTGAATGCTGTCCTCCTCATCTAAGCATGTTGGGTTCAGTCTCAGATAAAAATTCTCTTCTATAAGACTTTCCCAATTTGTCCTCTATCCATCTCCAGCTTGCTGTTGCTTACCCTCTAAAATTATCTCTAAATTTTACTTCTATATCTTGTTTGTACTTAGTTTGCACATTTGATTGTATGCTACTTGAACTATCTTTGGCTTTCTTTGTATGTGCCTAGCTGACTTGACTAGGAAACAGCACCCAAGATGATTCTTTTTGAAAGCTAAGGATTCTAAGAGATATAAGGAAGGAAAATGCATTTTCCAGGTTTGAGGGACAGCCTGTGAAAAAGTAAAGATGTAGAAAAAGGAATGGTGAATTTGGTAAACTCCAAGTTGATGAGTTTGGCTGGAACACATAGTTCTGATATGAATTAATGGGAGATGAAAGCATGAAAACAGAGGCAGGAAGTAGATTGTGAAGTACTTTAAATGCCAAACTAAGATGTTTGAATCTTATCCAAAAGAAATTTTTTAAAAATTGTAAAGATTCTCAAACATGGAGGTAATATGGCTACACTTGTGTTTTAGGAAGAGTCTTTTGGCAGTTGTATGAAGGATAAGATGACAAAGAAGAAACTGGAAGCAAGGAAGTCAGCTAGGAATCAATTTCAAAAAATGATTAAGAATGGTGATTGTGTGAGTAAAGAGAAAGATGAATGCAAGAGAGGTTGTTGAGGAGGTAAAATCAACAAGACTTGACCTTTGAATGAAAATAAGGATTGAGGAAGGTAAACAATCAAGATAAATCTAAGGATGTTAATCTGGCTGGTTTGGAAGGTTGAAGATGCCCTTCTATACTGGTCATGTTAAATTTGAAGCAAAGATGGGGCAGGCCAAAAAAGGAAAGGGGAGGGAAGGGGAAGAAAGGGAAGGGGGGAGAAAGGGAATAAGGGAGAATGGAGGGGGGAAAGGGGGGAAGGAGGAAGGGAAGTTATTGATCATTTCAGTGCTCACTATGTAAGAGGCACAGTGATAAATAACAGGAATACAAAAAAAAGCAAATACAATTCCTTCCCTTGAAGAACTCACATTCTAATGGAAATGACAACATGCAAACAACTATGTACATACAAGATACTTAAGAGTAAACTGAAGGCAACCTCAAAGAGAGTAAGTTGAAGGAGTTGAGAAAAAAAGACTAATCAGAAGGAGATTTCAATAGTTTAAGCATGAAATAATAAAGACCTGAAACAGGGTATCAAAGTGTCAGACAAAAGGGGTGAAGGTAATGGATGGGCTATATGGTGAAATGTTACAGTAGCAAAATTGACAGGACTTGGCAACTGATTGGATATTGGAGATTATGTATGTTAGATGTTGGTTAGGACTAGATATATAGATTTGAGAATCCTCTGCAAAGCTGACAATTGATCTTCAAGAGACTAAAGAAGAGAACATATGCAGGACAGAACTTTGAGGAACAGCCAGGATTAAAGGGTGAAACAAATATGATAATTCAATAAAAGAGAGAAGGAACAGTCAAGTAAGAAAACAACCAGGAAAACTGAGTGGATGCCTATCAGCTGGGAAATGGCTGAATAAGTTATTATGAATGTGAATGGAATAGAATATTACTGTTTTATAAGAAATGATGAGCAGGATGATTTCAGAAAGGCTTGGAGAGACTTATATGAACTGATGCTGAGTGAAGTGAATAGAATCAGGAGAACAAATGTACATAGCAACAAAAACATAGTATGATGATCAATTCTCAGATTGGCTCTTTTCAACAATGAGGTGATTCAGATAAATTCCAACAGATTTGTGATGGAGAGAGCCATCTGCAACCAGAAAGAGGTCTGTGGGGCCTAAATGTGGATCATAACATAGTATTTCCACCTTTTTTTGGTTGTTGTTTGTTTTTTTCCTTTCTCATTTTTTTCCTTTTTAATCTAATTTTTCTTATTCAACATAATAAATATGGAAATGTGTAGAAGAATTATATATGTTTAGGATATATTGGATTACTTGCTGTTATGGGAAGGAGGGTGGTGGTAATGGAGGGAGAAAAATTTGGAACACAAGGTTTGCAAGGGTGAATGTTGAAAACTATCTTTTTATACATTTTGAAAATAAAAAGCTATTATTTTAAAAATTTAAAGAAAAATTAAAAAGAAGACAACAGGAGAGAATGTAAAATATAAAGAAATAAAGGGTGGTCAGTGTCAAAACATGCAGAGAGATTTTTTTTTTTTAAAAAAGGATGAAAACTGAGAAAAGCCATCATGTTTAGCAATTAAGAGGATTTTAGAGATTATATTCAGTCATGTGGTAAATTCAGAAGCCAAACTACAAGGGTCTGGGAAGTGAGGAAACAGAAATAATTCACTGAAATCAACAGATGAGATTCAAATTGGAGAGAGGAGAATGACTGAAGGAATACAGAAAAATATGAGCACAAGTGGACAGTTGGCTGGCCTTAACAAAAAGCAACTCTTCATCCTGAGACAAAAGAGACAATGGGGAAATGATACCAAGGGTTCAGTCCTGAGATTAAGAATTCCCAAATAGCAGCTTGAAATAGAAAACCTCTGGGCATGGTGATTCAAAACTGACCTTCTTCAAGAGACTTTTGTGGATTCCTCCATTTATTAGTGCCCTTCTCCAAAACATTTATTTGTATATATCCTATATTTACTTACCTGGGAACATCTATTCCCCCATAGTATACAAGCTCCTTGAGATCAGGAACTGTTTTACTTTTTGTTTATAATCCTAATGCCTGCCACTTAATGGATGATTTTTGACTAAAAGAATGACTAAAAAGAACTCCAAACATTTCAGGTCTTCAAGTAAAAGCTAAAAGATATTTCTCAGGGATCCTGTAGGCAAAATTCTCATTAAAATAAGAATTGGAGTATACAACCCCTGTAGTAACTTCATACTCTCACATGCTATGATTCTATGACTCCCACTATGAATTTTTGATAAGAGTACTGTGTAACAAGAACTAAAAACTTGCCCCTCACATTGAAGAAAGGCTATATATATCTGGCCTTCACAGCCAAAGATATTAGTACATCTTTATTTTCACTAACCTCTAATTAAAATTGATTATTTCCCTCAACTATGAATGTAAACAATAAAACATTATTTTGAGAAGATTTCAGCAGATTGCCATTAACAGACACACACAAAAAGTTGGCCTAGAGCCAACTGGTTCTAAAGCAACATCTGCCTTTGGTTTTTCTCCTATAAATAAAAACTAGGGAGCCAAGGTCCCTGTCAGTCCTAATATTACAACTATGGTATTTATAAGGAATATTATTCCTCATTTCAATGTTATAAAAACATTATCTTAAATACCAAATAGTATCATAGTATCATTGCAGCACCTACTGTTTAGATACAATATCTAAAGTCTGCCAGTATTTCCTTGTCCTCCCAATTCTGGACAATATTAAAGAACTTAGCTTTCTTAAATCAACAAATTAACTTTAAAATCACAAAGCTTTTTACATCTGATATCTTAAATTTAAATTATACTGCTTCATACTTGTAAGTAATTCATAAAATCCCAGACTTCAAACTGGAAGAGGCCTTAGAGGCAATCTAATCCAATTCTATCAACTTCAAATAAGGAAACTGAAATCCAAAGAAGCTAAATGACTTGTTCAAGGTCAAATGGCTGATTAGCAGAAATCAGGATTAAGAATCTAGTCTTCAAGACTCAATTCTGCACACTTTTCCATTATGTTAAGGTGCCTCCTATGAAAGACTAATATCTACCAATTCTTCTCTCCACCCCCCACCCCCCAATCAACATGAATTAGGAAAAGTTAACAAAACACAGGATTTGAATGGACCCACAGATAGGGCACTTAAGCACTTTGGGAGGTTAGGGGGAAGAGGAGGGGAAAAGGATGAGGACTGGACTTATTGAAGTTGCTTCCTGGTCAAAAGCAAAAAAGTTACTACTTATGTGGGCTCCAGGTTACTCCAATTTGGTGGATGTCTAACGAACACAGGAGTCATCGTAGTCTGGCCTACTAACCAGACATGTTTACAAAGAAATGAATATACCAATGTATATTCATTGCATATCTTTACTATATCAGGACTGAGTGTACTTTTGTTAATTGTTCAATGACTGGTGAGTGGATCATTTCATCCCAACATCAAATTTTGGTTCAAGTTGGAATGGGGGAGAAAGGTCAGATCTATTCCTGATCCTCCAATATCAATATTTTTGGTGTTATTAAATGAACATTAATATTTCCTCAGAAAGACGATGTTTCCTTAACATTTTATTTGATTAAGACTGGAACTATATTTTCTGATAAATGCTGACTGCACATAAAAAAAAAATCAATACATATTACATATAACTGTGAAAAACTATGATACTTGGGGCAGCTAATTGGTATAGTGGATAGTACATTCATTAGCCCCGAACTCAGGAGGACCTCAGACTTAACATTTCCTGGCTGTGTTACCCTGGACAAGTCACTTAACCCTAATTGCCTCAGCAACCCTCCCCCCCTAAAATATATATATTAGACCCAAAGTTCAAAATCAAAAGAAGAAATGAAACGAAATGTTTTACACATATCACATTTTCTTTCCAAGAAGTTATTTATAATTACCAAAAATACTGACAATGAAAGTCATAAAATAATCCCTTAAGATAACTATAAATAAATATCATACAATCAATAAGGCATAGTAGAGAGGTATGATGGCATAGTATTCCTGCTTTGGAAATGTGGAGAACTTGATTCAGTCTCTGCCTGTGATGCATACTAGCTATATAGCTACCCACAAGTCATTTAACTTCTCAATGCTCCTGGCAAATATTCTAAGACTATAAATTGGAAGAGTTTATAATCTTCATAGGTGAAAAGAGTTAGGCTCACACAGTGATTTTAAAGGTTCTGACCAAGAGGAGTAGGAGATAAACAGAGGAAAGGAGAAGAAAGAGAGAAGAGCAAGAAGCAAAAAGAGAAAAAGAGAGAGGGAGGGGTAAAAGGAAAGGGACAGAGGAGGGGAGAGGGGGGGGAAAGAGGCAGGGGAGGAAAGGAAAGGGAGAAAAAAAGGAAAATGAGGAAAAGAGGAAGAAGTGGAAGTAGTAATTGTAGTATTAAGTAGAAGTAGGAGCAGTAGCAGCTAGTATTTACATAAATTACCTCATTTAATTTTTGACAACTCTGTGAGGTAAGTGCTATCATCCTCCTCCTTTTACAAATGAGAAAACTAAGACTTGGAGTGACTTTGTCTACTGTCTGAGGCAGAATTTGATCTCAGATCTTCCTAACTCCAAGTCTCATTCTCTTATCTAGAGCACCATCTAGCTGCCATTAGAAACATGAGGTCCTTCAAAGCAGGGATTATTTGTTTGTTTGTTTGTTTTGCCCTCTCCTCTCCCCCTCCCCCCCCTTTTTTTTTTTACATCCCCAATGTTTAGCAGAGTATCGTAGTAAAATGCTTGTTGATTTATTGTTGATATAAAAACAAAATAATAATCAAAGTATGTGATGCATACTTACTATGAATATTTGAAAACACTTTCTTACCAAGGATCTATTTTAATGACATAATCATTATGTCCATACTAACATTCAAAATGCAATAATCTTAATTTTAAATTTATTTTCTCACCAGTTAAAATAATCTATACTATATTATCCTAATTCAATCTTGTAAAAGGGTATTCCTTAAATTAAAAAAACAACCTGAAGACATGATTTAATAAAACATACACTTTCCATTTTAAGACAGAAAATATCTATGTACTAAATGCTCAGAATATTCTCTCCCATCATAAGATGTAACAGCTATTTGCATTGCTAGAGTGAGTTAAGTGAGTTTATAATATAGTAAGAGTCACTTATAATAGCACTCTTTGGTATACTAGTATAACATAGCAGTAATACAATAAAACAATGTTTCTTACAGTTCTTGATAGTAAATTTAAGAGGCAAGGTTTTCAATTAACAAGATATTTGGGTAGATTTGCCATGTGAGGCTGAAAGTGGCCAAAAATATAGAAAAATGATCCAGAACCTAGACAAAGATTCCAAGAAAGGGAGAACAGAGCTGGGATAGCATCAATGATGTGATCTAACACTGGCTTGGAAGAGTGCCAGGATTTGGAGAGGCTCCCATCATAGTCCTCAATTGCTTGGGGAGGCCATAATAGTCAAAATAGTCATAAGAAGGGCTAGAAGACAGTCTTTGGTCTCTTTTTTGCATAACAAATGTTTCCCGACTAACATGATAGTTATAGTTCCAGAAGAAGCCTTAATCTCAGAAAACTTGGCTCATATGGTCATATCCCACAACAATAATATTATTATTCTAAAAGTCATCCTATCTAGAGGAAGCATGTCTTCCCACCTTTCAAAATTCACAAAACAGAAACAGAATCATCTCTACCATACACTACTCCATAAGAAAAAAACTTGTCAGCACAAACCAGTTCTCCTAGCCTTAGACCTAATTTGCTTATTTTGAGTACTAATAAAGATTTGTTTACATTTTTAAATGACAGCAGTGTGAATGATAAGGCTTCATAATTCCATAATTAAATTAAACATTTTACTTTAAAGAAGAACTTGTACTTGTAAAACTAAAATGAATAATAAACTAACAGTTCAGGAATAATGAAAACCAGAAAATAATAGGTGTGAAGCCAGGATAAGGGACATTCACAATGCCAGCCAAAGACTAAATAAAATATCTGATTAGGTCCAACACTCTTTATTGTGCTTGGGAAAGTAAAAGAATTAAAAAAACAAAAACAAAACACCTCTTTTCTTTTTTCTAATTTCCTTGAGAGTCAGAAGTTCTATCTCCATCAACAGTAAGAATAATTATTTTTAAAACTCATTTCACCTTATCCTCTAAAACATCTTAAACTAAGAACAAGTCCATTTTAAGTTATTTCCAAAATAAATTCTCTATGGACATTTTCTCCCCCACTTTTAAAAAATCTTCAAAATAAAGTTAATTTTGTTATTTTAAAATATTTACTTCTGCACCTTCCTCCTAAAAGAGTAAGGGATTAAAATTTATGTAAATCTAAATCTATATATCTTAATTTTAAAAACTATGTTTTCCTTAACTAATAAAGACTCATCATGAACTGCAAATAGCCCCACCCCAGCAACTACAGAAAACCAAAGTCAAGAATTGCAATTAAGATCTCATCCAACACCATCTCAATCACAGCTCCATAAAATATCAAAGTGCTAATAATAAATCAACAAGTGCCCACTATCTAACTCAGCACTGTCCTAAGCACTGATAAAGAGAAACTTTTGGAATTGAAGTGATCTTAACTCAAACATACAGCACACTTAAGAAAATCATATACAATGCAATTTTTCAAAAAGAATATATATTTCGAGTTAACAAAATGAACTCTTCTTTACATCATAAATATTCCATGACTAAAACATACTGATGGAAAACAAAAGAATTCTGAAAAAAAAATTTTTTTTTAAGTTCTTTCAACATTTTTCTTTTCCCAAACCTTATTGTTTGGGTTTTGTCTTTTTTTTTTTTTTTTTGACCTAAATGGCTGAACAGCATTATTTATCCAGAGTTCCACACAGAACAATTGTTCATTCATAGCTCTATCCATTGTGCAAACCAATATTTAGTGCTTCTAAAATGTGGACTCTGTAAACAATAGAAGGCAATGGCTATTTTAAGGGACTTATCAAAAAGTACTTTTTTATGCCATCACCTTTTTATCATGCCAATATTGAAGTCAGGGGATTGTCACAATGCCGTTCATTAAGACGTACTTTGCAAAATTTATATTTCAAAAGTTTCTGGAAGAGGTCATTTAACAAACTTTAAAACAAATTAAATGTTTAATAAGTTTAAAGAAAATATTCTATTTGAGGTTGTAGTTAAAATTTACTCTAAAGAAACATAATAAACCTTTGGTTCGCCTTCAAAGTGATTTTGCAAAGTTTGGAACCTACAAAGATAAAAAATTCGCATAACTTAATTACAACAGATGACACATATAAACTAGCTAATATGACGCTTAAAAGTAACTCAGCCCTAAAGTCATTTGATGCAGCAGCAGGTAAGGATGGCACAACAAGAAGGGGAGTGCTGCTAGAATGGCCCCCAGGCCAAAGAACCTCCTCCTCTTACCACAATATACTGCAGCCTGCAATCTCCAAGTGGCAGCAGCGGCGCTACTGCAGTTATGGGGGAGGCGGCGGCAAGAGAAGGGCGGGGGCGAGGAGAGTGAAGGGAGAAGGGAGAGGTGGAGCTGGAACTTAGAAGAATTGTAGCCCGACCAAAAAAAAAAAAAAAAAAGTATAGTAAAAGCAACATACTTTGCCCAACCAGGACCTTAATTAAGCACACCTAACAACAGGCACCTCTTTCCCAATCCTGGAAGCTTAAAGATAAAAATTCTACGTAATTCCTATTCTATCTTTAAGAATCCATTAGTATTTTAAAATGCTCTACAGATCGAAAAAGTAGTAAGCCAATAAAGTCCGAGGCTCAAATAGTATGTATGTTTGTGTGCGCGCGCGCGTGTATGAATGTATGTATGTACGTGTAGTGAGGGAAGCAAGGAAATTGAAGGAGAGAAGTGAGGGTTTGTGAAGAGGAAAAATGTAGAGGCAAGGAAGAGAGAGAAGAGTAAAATAAACCACAATTTGGAATAATGAAAAATAAATTCATAGCTTAGAATGACGTCGTTATTTTTTTTTTACTAACAACTCAAATGTATGCGTATACACGTACATATCTAATGCGTGCCCCACACGTCTGCATGCCATGTTTTATATGTCGGGGTAGGGTAATAGAGAACAGAGGAGCTCAATACTAGTCCCCTTATCAGCAGCCACAAGCTAACTTCACCTCCTTTTTGCCCCCTCCCCCCCCCTCTCCCCCCCGCTAGCAGGGTCCCGGGTACTGAAGTCCCCCTCCTCTTAC
>JAJPUD010010056.1:47718-66660 GCA_023553655.1 Myrmecobius fasciatus
TCGAGGCGAGGGAGGGCCAGCGGAGTGCTGCCTGGACTTCTGCGATAAAGCTCGGGGCGAAGCTTCGTTAGCGAGGCACGCAAACCCTCCGTTCGGGTCCGGGGGTCCTGCGGGGCTTGGGAAGGGATTGTCACCAACTTCGTTTTCCCCTCCCCCTTCGCAGCTTTCTGGGGGAGAAGCGGGGCGATAGCCCCGGAAAAGTGGAAGCTGGACGAGGTAATTGCCGGTTTTGTTCCCTTCCCGCCAAGGAGGGACTGAGCCACTAGAGCCCGGAGGGGGCGGCTGCGTTGAGCTGGAAATGAGGGCTAGCCTGCGGGAGAGAAGACGCTCCGCCGCTGCCGTCACCGCAGACAGCTCCGCAATATGGCCGCCCGGCGGCTCCTCTGGGGGGAAAAGGCGGGGCTGCCCCGCGCCGCCCCCTCCCCCTGCCGGTCGGCGGCCGCGCGGTACGGTCTGTGCACCGCGGGGGCAGCCTCGGCTGCCTCCACTGCCTCCGCCTCGGGTGCCGCCCCCACTCCTCCTCCTCCGCGCGGCGGCGACGTACTATTCTCCCTCCCTCATTGCCTCCCACCCCCACTTCACTTTTCTTCCCAAAAATCCTGTCTTCCCCGTCCGCTCCCCCTTCTCCCGGATGTTACTCCCTTCCCTGTGTGGGGATATTCTCTTGGGAAGGGAAACAGGAGGGAGACTTTTAATCTGGATGTCCCGAAGAGTAGGAGCCGTCACAGCTGATGTTCTTGTCCTCTTCCGAAGCGGAGACGATTCCCCACCAGAAACCTCTGGAATTAGCTCCCCTGGGCCAACCTGATCCTGCGCTGGGAGAGAAAAGTTGAGAACTCCCTTTGTTTTCAAAAGGAAATTTTTTCCTCAGCTAATAACTGATTTTTCTTCCGGTGAGAGACACAAACCATAATAAGAGGGTTGGTTTTTTTGTTTTTGTTTTTTTTGTTCTACGAGGTTTGTCGTCCGACCAAGGGACGGATATTTCAGTGGTTGTGAGGCTTTTGAAACAAAAGTTGAAAATACTTTCACAATTCAGAAAAGTTGTAGAGGCAGGCCCAGTGCAACTAGTAAATTTTAACTTGCACGACATTTTTTTAAAATCAAGATAATTAGGAGTTTAGAATGTACAATATACACTGAAGAATGGTAGATCCATTCAAGGCATTGTCTGGTCTGTTACATTCAATAAATGTTTTTTAAGGGCCCACTATGGACAAGACAAGTAGTGTACAATAAACACAATGATAATTCAAACACTAAACAGAACTGGGATTGTGTGGGATTTGTGCTCCCTAGGAAATGTTTGAAAATTGCCTCTCTTGAGTGTTGATGTCTACTAGAGGCACATGTGACTATTACCCAGTGTATATCTATGAAGCATGGAATTTTCTGGAATCAAAAAATACTTGCCTTTCAAAAGAAAAAAAGAATATTAAAGTATATCCATTCCCATCTGATGCACCTGTTAAGTGGCAGCCTACTTTGCCTTTCACTAGTCCTATACCTCTAGAAAAGAATATTGTAAAACAGTAGGAATTGAAGGAACGTGTAAGTATAAGGTGCAGCAAGTCTAATGAGTCCAATAGATGAGTAAAACCTCACAGATCATCTGGTCCAAACCTTCATTTTAGAGATGATGAAATCAAGGCCCTGAGAGATTTATATCTTGCCAATACCTCTAGAATTCAGTACCAGAACCTTAGACTTCACTGATTCCAAATCCAGAATTCTTTTTTACTATGTTATCCTTCTTTACACTGTAAAATCTGAATATTTAAGATCAGGTGTTTATAATAATTGGAGAATATAAGATTGACCAAGTTCTCTATATGCATATGTTCTAAATTAGGAATTCCTTTATGAGATTTAAATGATATCTCAAGATCATGACCAATTCTTTTATTAATCATTAATTCCATCTTTTGTGTTTGTGTAATGATAGAAATGGCACTAAACTTGGAATTGAAAAACATGCTTGAATCTAAATTCTGCAATTTATTAGCTGTGTCTATAACTAGTGACTAGTTCATATTTGGAGCAGAAATACATTCTTCGTTGACTGCTTTCTCATAATAGTGTACTTATGAGGTTTCTATGACCTGTGGTTATTAGCCTTTGTCTCACCAAGAGGAATAGTTGCCAGTGTTATGTTTTTTCCTCAAGCTTTCCCTGAGATGCTCTCCTTGGATGCAGGTGACGGGATGATCTGCTATTTTTTATAACCCATACAGAGGAAGATGTTTTAGGAAACATACTTGTAAGTTCTCTCCCTTTGAAATCAGATTTTTCCTCAGTCATATTGAGTCTAGTGCTACTTCATGCTTGGAACTGCACCTGCCCGGTGTTTACTTGGAATATGGATGGATGACATCATCCATCTGGCTTCATTGCTCCCTCCAAAGCCAAATTTCAATGTGCAGCATGAGTTTGGAAGAATTCTATCATTAGTTTTCTTCATTTCTCCAATTTAACTCCCAACCTGTTATCATAATGTCTCAATAGCATGTCCTATTTAAGATTTAAATGGCTCCTCACAAGATGGATAAGTTGCTTTATGCTTAGAAGGACCCTACCTTGCAATAGGGAAAGTCTTTGATTTGTATAAAGCTTGCTTTCTCAACTTCCAGAAGCCAACTTTCTCTCATATGTGCATCTCACAGCATCTTCATACAATCCCTTTTTAGGAGAATTTTAAATATCTCTTTATATTTGACCTTTATAAGGGGTGGTCTAGTGACCAGTTTCCAGGTCTTCATCATCATTATCCCTCTAGAGATTCTAAAATGAAGCATTGAATCCAGATATCTACCTCTCCAAATCTTCACCTAAGTCATTCATTAATGTTTCCCAAAGCTTTGTCTTTGGTGTAAGTAGGCATATTTGATTTCAAAAATCCTTTAAAGGGGATTAAATTCAATGATGCATTTCACATAAATTCCTTCAGTATTTAATGCGGTTACTTCTTAGTTTAAATCTCATTCTCAAAGTGCACAGCAATAGAACAAGTATTAATGTTTAAGTAAGCAACCATGCTAATTTGTAGCCCTGGCATAAATTTAGAATATTAGCACAATTCAGGGTTCAATTAAGCAATATAAATCAATAGCAAACAGTATAGTTTTTACATCAAATTAGAAGATTTGCATAAATTAAAAGTAAAATGAAACAGGGGTTCCTTTCAGGAGGGATTACCATTAGGAAAAGAAGCCAAGAAACGGGGGGGGGGGAGAGGGAGAAAGGTTAGGAAGTTTTCTTAAAACAATCACAAAATTTTCTTTAAAATAAAAATTTTGAGAAAATACATAGAATTCTACATATGTCCACATGAGTCTCAAGATTTGGGAGAAACACACACACACACACACACACCCCAATAATTGCTAATTATGCCCCATATTTAAGTACCAGGGGATGCTACTAGCCTGTTATCTGATGCTATTCATTGATGAAAATCAAGGAATTGACAGTCATACCTTTGTTGAATAAGGGCTACACTCATTTAGCCCTTATTGACTGCTTATCACTTAATTCTGGAAAAACCCTAAACTCTGTATGATTCTTTCAAAGCAGGTTATATCTCCATTCTGTAGTTCCATTCCTTCTGTGGATGATAATAATAGATAATTTCATTTAATTAAGTCTAGGATTGAGGCCTATGCCTATTTATCTAATTAGCCTTTTGCCCCAGCTCTACCCCCTAATAGATTTCATCTTCTTCTCTTTCCTGCTAGATTTTAAGCAGGTGAGTATAGCACAATGGACTCAAACACATGAGCATATTACTTTAATCAATATTACAAAAGTAACAAGTATATAACCAAATATATAAAAAGTTCATATTGAGATGCAGCATGGCATAGTAAATAAGGAAGATGGGAGTTCAGATTCTGCTTTAGCCATTCATTAGCTCTATAACTCTAACCAAGTTACATAACTCCTTTGAACTTCAATTTTCTCATCAGCAAAATGAAGGGATTGACCTCTAAGGTCCCTTCGAGCTATAAATCTATATAGTCCTGTGAAAATAGCCTACCCTGCAGATTTTGTACAAGATCTATGCTCTGACCAAACCCAGAGTATCCTTAACTAGTCTATAGTCATTCCCCACACCCAGAAGTTCTAAGAAGAGAGCTCAGGTGCTGGGACTCAGCCACTAAGAGGTAAATTGGGCAAACCTTCCCAGGGTTTGTATTTGAAGATACTTGTAAGGTAATACAGGTTGCAGAAACATGATAGTGTCCTCAACAAAAAAAGCAACTTTGAACAAAAAGTGGATTTAGGGAAGATAATGAATTTTGTCTTAGATAAATTAAATTTGATCTTTCTATAGAATCACAAGATGTCTGGAGTTTGTGAGGTAGAACTAGAGTTTAGGAGATAGATAATGGGTTGAATGAACAGATCTAAACATCTCCCTCAAGAAGACTGTTGAAGCCAAAGAAATCAAGGAGGCCACCAAGAAAGAAGGTCTAAGAAAAGAGGAAAAAAAAGCGCAGGACAGTGTTAAAGAATACCCTACTTGGGGCATAGAATATAGATGCTCTAACAAAAAAAAAAAAAAAAGTTATCAGACAGATAGGGAGCATAACCAAGTCAGATGAGTGTCTTGAAAATCTGGGGAGGATACTGACTCATGAAGGAAAAAGTGGTTATAGCAAACTACTGCAGTATCTTTGCCATGGAAACCTCAAGTGGGATCACAAAAAGTCAGACATGACTGGATAATAGTGAAAAAGAAAAAAAAGTTTCATATATACCATAATATGTCAAGCAACACCTTTTGTAGCTTGCAAAGAAAATGGGTGTCTAGGGGCAGCTAGGTGGCACAGAGGATAGAGCATCAGCCCTGAAGTCAGGAGGACCTGAGTTCAAATATGATCTCAGACACTTCCTAGCTGTGTGACCCTGGGCAAGTCACTTAACCCCAATTGCCTCAGCAAAAAGCCAAAAAAAAAAAAGAAAAAAAAAAAAGAAAAGAAAATGGGTGTCTATCAGTTGTGTAAAGGCAGAACAAAGGGGGAAAAAAAGATAAAAAAAATTTCAAAAAACATGAGAAACACCGAGGAAAAAATTTTCTGCCAGGAATTGTAAATTCACTAGTAATGAAAGAAGATACTAAAGAAAAATATGTCTAAAATAACATAAATGAAAATAACCTTTAAAGGCAACTGATTGTAGATTAAATACAAGGACCAATCTTGATTCCAAAGGATAAATAATCAAATACTTTCTGCTCTGTAAAAATGTAGAAACTACTAGATCAGAATGTTTCACAAAATGCCTGCCCACTTAACTGTTTTTCTTTGTTACAATGGAAACTTCTATAGGGGTAGGTGTGAACTGTAGTCAGAAAAAGATTATGGTATAAAAAATAAAGGCACCAATATAACTTTGGAAAAGGGGAAAGAAAAAGAAATTCCAATAGATAGATACTTTCAGTTTTATAGCCCAAAGGTACAATACTATTACTCTAACAATATAAATAAAATTCTCAAACAGCTGAAATATCCGTTTTCTAATTGCTTCTTTTGAAAATGCAGCTTAATAGTGACCACAGATCTTTTTTTACTATCAGATTTTAAAAGGAATCCCAGCTACCACAATACATTTAAAATATTCTTTTCCTTCTAAAATTTTACCCATTCCTTTTTTTTAAATACTCAAATCCAAAAAGTATATGAGATATTAATAGAAAGTATTTTTCTAATGGAAATGAAGTCCTGGTTTAATACTGATTCGATTTATTTCCTAAACTTCCCAATCTACTTGTATTTAAATTTCATACTCATATTGAATCTACTTCCTAAATTTAGCATTACAATTATTTGCATTGTTTAAACAAAATAAAAGGAAAGACAACATACAGGTTACTTTACCATTAGTCAATAGACTAGGGACAGGAAATATTCTATTAACAAATAGCATTTTTTTTTTTGCCACATACTCTTCACATTATCTTATCAATTTACTTAGGTACATAATTCATAATATGTAATCTCTTTTGTATGCTTAGTAAAGCAAATTTAATTGGTGATATAAGGCTATAAATTTTCATTGTAGTCAACAGAAATATAATGTAGTAGACTGGAGGTAAGAAAATCTCAGTTCTATTTCTATATTATTCCCTAGCTATCAAAGACCTAATTATTTAAGTATATAAATCTTCACTGATGTTCATAGATAAGGAATAAATTCATCTTCAACATCATGCCTTAGAGTAATAAAATTTCAGTAGAGTCAATATTCCTGGCAGAAAGAGTACTAAATGGGAAGTCCAAAGGGCTAGCTAGTAAGTGACATTATACAATTTATTTATACTCCATGATTCATTCTCAATAACAATCTGATGGTGAAGAGTATTGCAGCATCTGTATCTATCTCAGACTGATACCAAGGGGATTAATTGTTTAAAAATGCATAAAGCTCATTGCCTCAATTTAAAATGGTCACAGAATTAAGTGCATTATTTTGCTATTGCTTTTATCACAAGCTTTTTTATAGCATTTCCCTATATTTTACAATATTAAAATAACTAGCATTAGTATATAGTGAAATATTTCTTAAGATTATCTTTCCCTTAAAAAAATCTCAGATGATAATAAGCAAAAATAATTAAAGAGAATATGTGTGTTTTAGTCAGAAACTACATTTAGATTTGGGAAGTGTTCTAATGTTCTTTTCAGTAATTTTAGAAAAAGAATGGATTTTATTGTGATTGAAGGTAGTTTGTTGGATTTTTAAAATACAATACAATGAAACTTTGAATAAGTTCATAAATTAGTACATTTTGCACTGGCTTTTAAAGTTGTTTATTATAAAATTCCTCATTTAAATGGTCTTACAAATATTCACTCCAGGGTAAATAAAGATATTGTTAAGATTAGTTTTGTTAATTTATTATCTTTGTGCCTCATTGGGAAAGAATGATTCATAAAATATTTGTGAAATTTTGTTTCAATGTTAGTAAACATTGAAAATTAAATGAAATTCTTCATTTCTACTCAATAACATTAATTTATCAAATACCTATTATGGTACTGTGCACAGTCATTGGGTATATAAAAACAAAAGTCCCTGCCCTCAAGGGACATTCATTCTTTAAAAAGTTTTCTCATGAAATAGCTGACTCTACAGATGTTTGAAAAGTTAGTCTGGCAGAAAGAGTAATATGTGTGGAGTCAGAGGACTTGGGTTCTGATCCTGGGTTTGCCATTTATTTCCTATGCAACCTTGGGAAAGGAACTTAAATTCTCAACCTAATTTTCACCTGCAAAATGAGTTGATTGGATTAGATGGTTTCTAAGTTCTAATAATAATATCCCTTCATATTATACTTGTGCCCTCACCCCAGAAATTAATTTGTATTTATTTTGTATTTACTCATGTATGTACATGTTGTTTCCCTTTAATAGAATGTAAACTATTTGAGGGAAGGGATTGTTTTATTTTGTTTTTGTATCCCTAACACCCAGCACAATTTTTGACAATTAGTATTTTAAAATTCTTGTTAAATTTAATGTACTTGAGGGGAACTGCAATTCTAGTTTTATTCTGATCAGTAAGGAATAATTGGTGACTGAAATAGAAATGATGGGAGGAAGCAACTCCTCCATTAAGAATTTGTAATAAATAAGGAGAAGAAATCCAGGTGTAGTCTGATGTAAATCTAAGTCATGGAAGAACATATTTCAATGATTTCAAAGAAAAACAAAAAAAGATGGCATTCCATGACCTAAAAGTTTATAAAAGAAATGAATCTAAGGAAGTTTGGAAACTCTCAGAAACAAAGTTCTAACAACCAGAACAAACAATTTCTTTGAGGGGAAAAAAGGAGCTGTCTAAAGCAGTGGATATGCACACACAATCAACTTAAATTTAAATAACAAAGGCTAGTGAGTAACTCATATTGAATAAAAAGTTGTCAACTTTCAACTGCACACCCATGTTCCAAAACCACATTATTAAATCCCTTGTCTAGAATTTTAAATACATTTTCTGATAGTAACAATACAACAACTAGTTGTTCATTTCTTAAGCCTATCTCCAAAGGCTAACTAACTAACTAACCCATCATATATCTGAGCTACAGACTGTAGTTGTTAGAAAGTAAGCCAGGTCTTCAAAGGGGTTGAGGTTGGATTTGTACCTCAAATATGGAATATAGAAAAACTAGGGGTCAGTGAGAAGGCTAGGATTAGGTTAAGTGGAATGGAATCAGTAGTTGCAGCAGAATTGCATAGGATAGTGGATGCAGATTACTATTTAGTTAGGTGAAAGAGTGGATAGAATAGTAAACATAGAGAGTAAGTTAGATTTGAGTTCAAATGCTACTTTAGACACTGACTATTTGATTCTGAACAAGTCACAATCATTGACTGCTTCAGTTTCCTCACCTATAAAATGGGGGAAATAATAACATTTTCCAGGGTTTTTTTGAGGATCAAATGAGATAATATTTTAAAAAGGGTATATAAAACTTATAACATTATATAATTGCTACGTACTACCAGCAATACTACAATAGGCACACTAAAGCTATACCTAAAGGTCTTCATTTGTTTTTTGAGACTTATTTTTTTCTTTTTCTCCCCATTCCAATCCCAATCAACTTGGGCATCAGAAGTGATGTTGAAAGGAAATGAAATTTTAAGGTTTACAAATGGGCAAAGAGTTGATCATTCTGATCAACTTCATGTGGTTATATATACACATATATTTTTCATATATGTGTGTACTTATATGATAAATCATTTCCAAATTGACTATCCAAAAACTGCAATAAATGCTTATTTTACTTCAATGTTATTCAATGCAATTCAACAATTTAGTTCAAAAAACATTAAGCACTTGCTCTGTGTAATGCACAATAATGGGAAATTGTTTTCCGAGACTATGATGGTGATGAAAAAGAAATGAAAGGCAATCACACTTAAATGAACAAAAGAGCTAAGTGGACTGAGATATGGGAGCTATGATTTATCACTATGTTATTTTCATTCATAATCACTTTTTTTTTTAACTTTGGAAATCCATACTAGCTAACTAATTTGTAGTTTTTTTCTTTCATGTTACTTCCTCCACATTTGGGGGGGGGCAGTGTTTTTTTAGATCTATAATTTTGATCCATGGCCGATCCTTTATACTATCCAGTAGGGAACTATTCAACAAAAGCACCCATAGAGTTATTGGGTTCTTAATGAATACTGTTTAATATTGATTCTTTAGGGTAACCCTAGGAGGCAACCTGATATAATGGAATGTGCACTATATTTGAGGTCAGAATACCTGGGTATTTGAAATAAGGATACCAGTTTGCTTCTAAAACAGGACCTAAGGATCTTTGACAGCTCTCTAAATTTTACTTTCTTCAGTCATAAAAATAATAACATGTACATTGCCTATAGTATGGGATTTTTATGAGGGGAATGCTAAGTTTTTTGTACAAATATGAGGTGTTTATATTAGGTTAGAACTACTAGAATGTTCTGAGTATGTTAACATTAATTTGGTCAAATAAAAGCATACATACACACACATACACACACACACACACATACATCTTCTGACCTGCTCCTCTCTATCAAAACTTGTAATTTCAATACCCCAGTATTCCTTAGAACTGGACTTCCATTCTCAGATCTTCCTAAATCCATGTTTTCTAGGGAAGTTAATCACTTATGTTTGGATCTCTTTCTCTAGGGAAATTGATTGGTGACAAAGTTTATATTAATTGGCTGGCCCTAGATTTCACATATTTCACCTTCACACCAATCCAGTTATCCACCCAGACCTTCCCATCCCTTCTTCTGAACTTTCTACCTTGAAAGAACAAAACTTATCTTTCCTATATGTTATGTTCTTTCAAAAAATAGAGCAGGACTTTCTCTTTTTAAATTTTTGTCATCCTTGTACTTAGCACAGTGCCTAGCACACAATAAGTACTTAATAAATTCATTTTCATTCATCTATTCATTAATTTATTGTTAATAAAAATAAAAGATTATATTTGGTGGAATTGATGACAATAACAACAGTAAATAAGAATTTAAGACTATCCTGGGCACTGTGGGAAGTACAAAAGTGCAAAAGAATTTGGGATTCAAAAAGTTATTGATATGAATTGAATTGAAACATAAAATATTACTCTATGTGGATAAACAAGACCAATTTACTCAGACAATGAAAAAACAAGTGTAAAGCTATGTAGCATTCACTACATAATAATAGTCTAGTAAAGGCAGAAGCCAATGTAGCTTAGCATGGTATGATTGGTGAAGGTTTTGAGGAGGTCAAATTTGCATGGAGTCTTGAAGGATGAATAGGATTTGGATAGGTAGCAAAGAAAAAGGGAAGGCATTCTAGATGGGAAAAATAGAAAAGAGGACAAAGAAAGATGCAGTAAGGAAATTGGCTTTGCTAGAATTTTATTACACAGCAATGTGTCCTCTCTGCTATAGTAAGACCAGTTTCCTTACTGCTTATTGCTTTCTCTTGTTTTTGCTTCCCCAGCTAGAATGCACTCACTTCTCTGTCTACCTCTCCAAATCCTATCTTTTATTTATTTTTTATTTTTTAAGAAGACAAAAAATTTAATCATCATCTCATATGACTTTTTCTGATCTTATAAAATAAGAATGATCTCTGCATGTATTGAGAGAATTCTTGGTGAAACAAGAAAAGGATCAGACCTTTGCATACAATTTTATTGTAACAGACTCCATTTTTGAACCCACAAATTAACTTCTGATACATAGAAAGAATCCAATTTATTGAATGTTGATTTTTTCTTTTTTTCCTCTTTATTAAAGCTTTTTATTTGCAAAACATATGTATGGGTAATTCTTCAACATTGACCCTTACAAAGCTTTCTGTTATAATTTTTCCCCCCTAGTCCCCACCCCTCCCGTAGATGGTAGGAAAATCCACTACATGTTAATTATGTTAAAATACTTGACAAATTGAATATATGTATACATATTTCCACACTTACCTTGTTGTACAAGAAAAATCCTATCTACAAGAAAAAAAATCTGAGAAAGGAAACAATGCAAACATCAATAGAGAGCATGAAAATGTTATGTTGTGGTCCACATTTCATATCCCTCTCTCTGGGTGTATATGGCTTTCTTCACTGAACAATTGGAAGTGGTTTGAAACATTTCATTGTTGAAGAGAGCCATGTCCATTAGAATTGATCATCATATAGTATTGTTGTTGCTGTGTATAATGTTCTCCTGGTTCTGCTGATTTTGCTCAGCATCAGTTCATGCAAGTCTCTCCAGGCCGCTCTGAAATCATTCTGCTGGTCGTTTCTCACCGAACAATACTATTCCATAACATTCATATACCATAATTTATTCAGCCATTCTCCAATTGATGGGCATCCATTCAGTTTCCAGTTTCTAGCCACTACAAAAAGGGCTGCCACAAACATTCTTGCACATGTGGCTCCCTTTCCTTCCTTTAAGATTTCTTTGGGATATAAGCCCAAAAGAAACACTGCTGGGTCAAAGGGTATGCACAGTTTGATAATTTTTTGAGCATAGTTCCAAATTGCCCTCCAGAATGGTTGGATCCATTCACAGTTCCACCAACAATGTATCAGTGTCCCAGTTTTCCCACATCCCCTCCAACATTCATCATTAACTTTTCCTGTCACCTTAGCCAATCTGACAGGTGTGTAGTGGTACCTCAAAGTTGTCTTAATTTGCATTTCTCTGATCAATAATGCAAATCCTATCTTTTAAGAAAGAATAGAACCTTGGAAAGAGTTACTGTTTAACTGTCATTAAAGATCATTAACTCCCCCAGCTGGAGGGAGAATGTGAATCTCCCAGAGAAATTAACATGAGAACTTTCCTTACAGACTGCACTTTTCTTAGAGATTGTACAAGTTACCTATTATCGTTAAGATAGCCTGAAGAGGAATTTCCTGTGAGAACTTATTTTAACTTTTATGCTACACACACACACACACACACACACACACACACACACACACACATGTTCTAAAGAAAATTCTCCAGGGACTTTGATTGCCATCCTGAGAGAGTTAAATAGTGGAACTTTGTTTCCAGAATTGAGGTGAAATAAATACTTGTAATTGATAGAAGTGAGTATGACTGTAATCTTTCTCATTGTGATACATTGTTGAAACATTTTAATAGAGTCAATAAGTTATATAACCAATACATTTATTTAAACCCATGAGACTAGGGAGGTTGAAAGAGTGATCTTAGAAAATTTATGGAAGTTTCTCAGGTTTATTTTGTAATTAGTATAAAGGCTTAAGAGCTTTTTGCTTAATTAATTAGTTTGTGTGTCTGTGTTGGTTTATCAACCTTGGATAATATCAGAAATACTACCTGATTGTCTTAAAACCTGAGATGATACATAATGTGTGTGAACTAGTTGCTAATTAAGTGATGAAGAATATTTGAACTAAACAGAGCATGAGAGCTACAGCAATGTAAATGTCTTTTGAGTAAAAATGCTATATGATTAAAATGTTTACAGATCAAGATACAAATGCTAGTACATATGCCCAAATGGCTATCAAACTCTGCATATCCTTTGATCCAGCAATGTCTCTACTGGGTCTGTATCTCAGAATGGATGCCCATCAGTTGGGGAAATGGTTGAATAAGTTATGGCATATGAATGTAATGGAATATTGTTGTTCTATAAGAAACAATCAGCAGGAGAAATAGAGCAGTTGATCAGTGGCATAAGATAGGATATCAGGACAATCTAGGCAATAACTTTAGCAATTTAGTGTTTGATAAACCCAAAAACCCCAGCTTTTGGAATAAGTACTCACTATTAGGCAAAAACTTCTGGGAAAATTGGAAACTAGTGTGGAAGAAATTAGGGCTTGACCCACACCTAACACCACATACCAAGATAAGATCTAAATGGGTTCATGATCTAGACATAAAGAGTGATGTTGTAAGCAAATTAGAGGAACGTAGTATAGTTTACCTCGCAGACCTGTGGAGATGGAATAAATTTATGTCCAAAGAAGATCTGGAACTCTTAATTGAACACCAGATAGATAATTTTGATTATATTAAGTTAAAAAGTTTCTGTGCAAACAAAACTAATGCAGACAAGATTAGGAGGGAATCATCAAATTGGGAAATCATCTTTACATTTAATGGTTCTGATAAAGGCCTCATTTCTAAAATATATAGAGAATTGCTTCATATTTATAAGAATTCAAGCCACTCTTCAATAGATAAGTGGTCAAGGGATATGAACAGACAATTTTCAGATGATGAAATTAAAACCATCTCTAGTCATATGAAAAGTTGCTCCAAATCACTATTGATGAGAGAAATGCAAATTAAGACAACTCTGAGGTACCACTACACACCTGTCAGATTGGCTAAAATGACAGGAAAAGATAACAATGAATGCTAGAGGGGATGTGGGAAAACTGGGACACTAATACATTGTTGGTGGAACTGTGATCGGATCCAACCATTCTGAAGAGCAATTTGGAGCTATGCTCAAAAAGTTATCAAAATGTGCATATCCTTTGACCCAGCAGTGTTTCTATTGGGCCTATATCCCAAAGAGATCTTAGAGGAGGGAAAGGGACTCACCTGTGCAAGAATGTTTGTGGCAGCCCTTTTTGTAGTGGCTAGAAACTGGAAATTGAATAGATGCCCATCAATTGGAGAATGGCTGAATAAATTATGGTATATGAATGTTATGGAATATTATTGCTCTGTAAGAAACGACCAGCAGGACGATTTCAGAGAGGCCTGGAGAGACTTGCATGATCTGATGCTGAGTGAAATGAGCAGAATCAGGAGATCATTATACATGGCAACAGCAATACTATATGATGATCAATTCTGATGGACATGGCTCTCTGCAACAAAGAATTGTCTCAAACCAGTTCCAATTGTTCAGTGAAGAAAGCCATATACACCCAGAGAGAGGGATATGAAATATGGACCACAACATATCATTTCCATGATCTCTTCAATGTTTGCTTGCATTGTGTTTCCTTTCTCTGATTTTCTTTTTTTTCCTTGTAGATAGGATTTTTCTTGCACAACTTGTCAAGAATTTTAACATTATTAACATGTAGTAGGCTTCCTGCCATCTAGGGAAGGGGAGGGGACTGGGGGTAAAATTTGTAACGGAAAGCTTTGTAAAGATCAATGCTGTGGAACTACCCACACATATGTTATACAAATAAAAAGCTTTAATAAAAAAATTTTAAAAAAAGAAACAATCAGCAGGATGATTTCAGAAAGGTCTGGAGAGACTTACATGAACTGATGCTAAATAAAGTGAGTAGAATCAAGAGAGCATTGTACATACAAGAGAACAACAAGAAGATTATGTGATGATTAATTCTGATGGATGTGGCTCTTTTCAGCAATGAGATGATTCAGGCCAATTCCAATAGACTTGTGATAAAGAGAGCCATCTACATCCAGAATGAGGAGTGTGAGGACTAAATGTGGATTACAACATAATATTTTCACTTTTTGTTGTTGTTGTTGTTGTTTGCTTGCTTGTTTTTTTTTTCTCTCACTTTTTTTTCCTTTTTGATCTGATTTTGTATAGCATGACAAATATGTAAATATGCTTAGAAGAAGTGCACATGTTTAATCTATATTATATTACTTGCTGTCTAGGGGTAGGAGAACGGAAAGGAGGGAGAAAATTATGAAACACAAGGTTTTGCAAAGTTGAATGTTGAAGACTGTTTTACATGTATTTTGAAAAATAAAAAAGCTATTGTTAAAAAAAACAGTACAAACATGTGAAGAGACTATTAAAGAAAGCAAGCACAAGAAATTTAAGGATTCTGCCTTCATTGATCTTCCCAACTATATTGACATTATTAGGACTTCCTTTTTGATAATGTATTTGCTAATAAAATATGGGGATTTACTCTTACGGAATGGAAAGGTTCTGCCTATATCCTTTCACTTGCTAACTAGGACTAAAAATGAGTTCCATTTTTGATTTCCATATACTTTATAATATATATGCTTTTGTCTAGGCAGGTGCTTATTACTTAAAGAAAAAATTAGCCAAAATCACATATTCTCAGATTTCTAGATAGTGGCAAGCATAATCTTGATATCAAAGATAGAAGAGTCTTGTAAGATTGAATTCAAGTCCAAAAGAGTCCAGAGTTGCATTTTGGAGTAATATGAGATATAGGTTATAGCATAGAGATTAAGTTCACAAGATTATAAATCTAGAGTTCATAGGGATCTCAAAGGTCACCTAATCCAAACCTTTCATTTATCAGTGAAGCTCAGAGAGATTAAGTGATTTGCCCATATTCATACAAGAAGCAAATTTACGGTATGTAGAAAAAAAGCTATTTTTCCAGATCCTTACTTTTCACTTGAGCATCTATAGAATAACATATTAAATAAAGAAATAAAATAAAATTTTGAATTTTTTATACAATAATTAAATAGAAGCTAAAAATCCATCAGGTTCTTTATTTTTAATTACAAAAGTAATTAAGTAAATTGAGGGCTTTTGAAGTTTTACTATTTAATTCATTATTTTATTACATAATTTATTGTTAATATTTTATTTAATATATGATCTTTTATGATTTCTTTCCCCCAATTACATTGTGAGCATCTTGAAAGCAGAGCCTACTTTACTTTTTTCTCCTAGCACCACGATTGGCACATGGTAAACATTTACTAAATGGTTTTTCATTCATTAACTAGGTACAGAAGCTACAATGAGTTTTAAAGAATGACAACATCTTTCCAGTACTTAAGGAATTATTATACCACTCTGGAAAAATAAGTTACAAAGTTAAAAAGATGTGCCCTCTAGTTGGTCATGATAAAATTTGTACAGTTACTTTCTGTGGAGGAGTATAATTACATATTAAATCTATTTTTTCTAATAGCATTACTCTGCTGTATAGATGGGGATTTCTATTTATTGCCACCTAAAATATTATACATAATGGATAAATTATTTTTAAAAGTCTTTTCAAATTAATCTTTCAAGAGAGAAGTTAAAATTTATGACCCTATAGCAATCCTTATCTCGGATCAAGTAAAAACAAAAATAGATATAATTAAAAGAGATAAGGAAGGAGACTACATGTTACTAAAGGGTTCCATAGACAATGAAGCAGTATCAATACTTAACATATATGCACCAAGTGGTATAGCATCCAAATTCCTAGAGGAGAAGTTAAGAGAGATGCAAGGAGAAATAGACAGTAATACTATACTAGTGGGAGATCTCAACCTTGCTCTCTCAGAATTAGATAAATCAAATTCCAAAATAAATAAGAAAGAAGTTAGGGAGGTTAACAAAAGGCTAGAAAAGTTAGGTATGATAGATCTCTGGAGGAAATTGAATGGTGATAGAAGGGAGTATACTTTTTTCTCAGGGGTTCATGGAACTTATACAAAAATTGATCATGTGTTAGGGCATAAAAACCTCAAAATCAAATGCAGAAAAGCAGAAATAGTAAATGCATCCTTCTCAGATCATGATGCAATAAAACTCACATGTAATATAAGGCCAGGAGAAAATAGACCACAAGTTATTTGGAAATTAAATAATCTAATCCTGAAGAATGAATGGGTGAAAGAGCAAATTATAGACACAATCGAAAATTTCATCCAGGAGAATGACAACAATGAGACAACATACCAAAATTTGTGGGACTCGGCTAAAGCGGTTATAAGGGGTAATTTTATATCTCTAGATGCTTACTTGCGTAAAACAGAGAAGGAGAAGATTAATGAACTGGGCTTACAATTAAAAAAGCTAGAAAAAGGCCAAATTAAAAACCCTCAATTAAATACCAAATTGGAAATTCTGAAAATTAAAGGGGAGATCAATAAAATTGAAAATAAGAAAACTA
Source organism: Myrmecobius fasciatus (assembly GCA_023553655.1). Classification (NCBI taxonomy): domain Eukaryota; kingdom Metazoa; phylum Chordata; class Mammalia; order Dasyuromorphia; family Myrmecobiidae; genus Myrmecobius; species Myrmecobius fasciatus. The sequence continues at coordinate 64,607 of JAJPUD010010056.1, forward strand.
TTGAATTAATAAATAAAAGTAAGAGTTGGTTTTATGAAAAAACCAACAAAATAGATAAGCCTTTAGTTAATTTGATTAGAAAAAGGAAAGACGAAAATCAAATTATTAGTCTCAAAAATGATAAGGGAGAACTTTCCTCCAATGAAGAGGAAATTAGAGTAATAATTAGGAGTTTCTTTGCCCAACTTTATGCCAATAAATTTGATAATGTAAATGAAATGGAGGAATATCTACAAAAATATAAATTGCTTAGGTTAACACAAGAGGAAATAAATTATTTAAATAGCCCTATTTCAGAAAAAGAAATAGAACAAGCTATTAATCAACTCCCTAAGAAAAAATCTCCAGGACCAGATGGATTTACATGTGAATTTTACCAAACATTCAAAGAACAATTAATCCCAATACTATATAAACTATTCGAAAAAATAGGGAAAGAAGGTATACTACCAAATTCCTTCTATGACACAGATATGGTGCTGATAGCTAAACCAGGTAGGGAGAAAACTGAGAAAGAAAACTATAGACCCATTTCCCTAATGAATATTGATGCAAAAATTTTAAATAAGATTTTAGCAACAAGATTACAGAAAGTCATCCCCAGGATAATATATCATGACCAAGTAGGATTTATACCAGGAATGCAGGGCTGGTTCAATATCAGGAAAACTATCAGCATAATCAATTATATTAATAACCAAATTAATAAAAACCATATGATTATCTCCATAGATGCAGAAAAAGCCTTTGATAAAATCCAACACCCATTCCTATTAAAAACACTGGAGGGTATAGGAATAAATGGGCTTTTCCTTAAAATGATTAGTAGTATCTACTTAAAACCTTCGGCAAGCATCATATGTAATGGAGTCAAACTAGAACCATTCCCAATAAGATCAGGAGTGAAACAAGGCTGCCCACTGTCACCATTACTATTTAATATTGTATTAGAAATGTTAGCTTTAGCAATAAGAGAAGAAAAAGAGATAAAAGGAATCAGAGTAGGTAGTGAAGAAATCAAATTATCACTCTTTGCAGATGACATGATGGTATACTTAGAGAACCCTAGAGACTCAACTAAAAAACTACTAGAAACAATTCACAACTTTAGCAAAGTGGCAGGATACAAAATAAATCCACATAAATCATCAGCATTTTTATATATTACCAATAAAGTTCAGCAGCAAGAGATACAAAAAGAAATTCCATTCAAAATAACTGTTGATAGTATAAAATATTTGGGAATTTATCTGCCAAGGGATAGTCAGGAACTATATGAACTAAATTACAAAACACTTTCCACACAAATCAAATCAGACCTAGTCAATTGGAAAAACTTAAAATGCTCATGGGTAGGACGAGCGAATATAATAAAAATGACAATACTACCCAAACTAATTTACTTATTTAGTGCCATACCAATCAAACTCCCAAGAAATTATCTTACAGATCTAGAAAAAATAGTAGCAAAGTTCATTTGGAAAAACAAAAGGTCAAGAATTTCAAGGGGATTAATGAAAAAAAAAGGCTGAAGATGGTGGACTTGCTGTACCAGATCTAAAACTATATTATAAAGCAGCGGTCATCAAAACCATTTGGTACTGGCTAAGAAATAGAGTAGTCGATCAGTGGAATAGGATAGAATCACAAGACAAACTAGGCAATAACTATAGCAATTTGGTTTTTGATAAACCCAAAGACCCCAGCTTTTGGGATAAGTATTCACTATTTGACAAAAACTGCTGGGAAAACTGGAAACTAGTGTGGAAGAAATTAGGGCTTGACCCACATCTAACACCACATACCAAGATAAGATCTAAATGGGTTCATGATCTGGATATAAAGAGTGATACTATAAGTAAATTAGAGGAATGTAATATAGTTTACCTCTCAGACCTATGGAGATGGAATAAATTTATGTCCAAAGAAGAACTGGAACTCTTAATTGAAAACCAGATAGATAACTTTGACTATATTAAGTTAAAAAGTTTTTGTACAAACAAAATCAATGCAGACAAGATTAGGAGGGAAGCAATAAATTGGGAAATCATCTT
>JAJPUD010010057.1:1298-15672 GCA_023553655.1 Myrmecobius fasciatus
CTTCTATGAGACCGATATGGTGCTGATAGCTAAACCAAGTAGGGTGAAAACAGAGAAAGAAAACTATAGACCCATTTCCCTAATGAATATTGATGCAAAAATTTTAAATAAGATTTTAGCAACAAGATTACAGAAAGTTATCTCCAGGATAATACATCTTGTCCAAGTAGGATTTATACCAGGAATGCAGGGCTGGTTCAATATCAGGAAAACTATCAGCATAATCAATTATATCAATAACCAAACTAACAAAAACCATATGATTATCTCCATAGATGCAGAAAAAGCATTTGATAAAATCCAACACCCATTCCTATTAAAAACACTAGAGAGTATAGGAATAAATGGGCTTTTCCTTAAAATGATCAGTAGCATGTATTTAAAACCATCAGCAAGCATCATATGTAATGGAGACAAACTAGAACCATTCCCAATAAGATCAGGAGTGAAACAAGGCTGCCCACTGTCACCATTACTATTTAATATTGTATTAGAAATGTTAGCTTTGGCAATAAGAGAAGAAAAAGAGATAAAAGGAATTAGAGTAGGTAATGAAGAAGCCAAATTATCACTCTTTGCAGATGACATGATGGAATACTTAGAGAACCCTAGAGACTCAACTACTCATACATATATTATACAAATAAAAAGCTTTAATAAAAAAAAAAGTCTTTTGTAATTTTATTTACATAGTTCCTGGCTTTGTCTTTGCAGGTAGACTCACAAGTATTTTATATTATCTACAGTTATTTTAAATGGGATTTCTCTTTCTATCTCTTTCTACTGGAGTTAATGATGACTTATAGAAATGTCAATGATTTGTTAAGATTCTATGGCTTTGCTAAAGTTCTTAATAGTTTGTAGTATTTTTAATTGATTCTCTATCTGGAAAGAGTGTTTTATTTGCTCATTACTTATTCTAATTTCTTTGGTTTCTTTTTTTTCCCTCATTGCTAAAGCTAACATTTTCTATGCAATATTGAATAGTAGTAGTGACCGTGGGCAACCTTGTTTCACCCCTGATCTTATTGTGAATTTTTCGAGCTTATTTCTCTTCCATGTGACACTTGCTAATGGTTTTAAATAGATGCTACTTATTATTTTAAGGAAAACTCAGTTTATTTCTATGTTCACTAATGTTTTTAATGAGAAGGGGTGTGGTATTTTATCAAATGCTTTTTCTGCATCTCTTGAGATAATCATATGATTTGTTAGTTTGGTCAATTATGCTAAAAGTTTTCCTATTATTGAACCATCCCCACATTCCTGGTATATATCCTGTTTGGTCATAGTATATTATTCTGGTGATAAATTGCTGTAGTCTCTTTGCCATCATTTTATTTAAGATTTTTGCATCAATATTCGTTAGGAAAATTGGTTTGTAAGTTTCCTTCACTGCTTTGCCTTTGTCTGGTTTAGTTATCAGGATCATACTTGTTCCATAAAATGAATTTGGTAGGACTCCTTTGCCTATTTTCCCAAATAGTTTACATAGTAGTAAGATTAATTATTTTATAATATTTAGTAGAATTCATTTTTTGAATTTATTTAGTTTTGTTCCCTGCTATTCTCTTCCTTAGAAAGTTAATTGATGGCTTGTTTAATTTCTTTTTCTAATATTGGGATATTTATATACTCTATTTTTTTCCTCTGTTAATCTTGATAATTTATATATTTTTGTAACTATTCACTAATTTCATTTATAGTATCAGATTTATTGGAATACAATTGGACAAAATAGTTCCTTAAAATTGTTGTAATTTTTTTCTTTATTGCTGATGATTTTAGCTTTTTCCTTTTTTTACACTTGTAATTTGATTTCCTTGTTTTTTAAATCATATTTATGAGGGGTTTATCTATTTGTTTTGTTTTTAATAAAACAAGTTTCTTTTTAAAAATTTTTTTATTAAAGCTTTTTATTTGCAAAACATATTTATGGGTAATTATTCAACATTTTCTCTTACAAAATTTTCCGTTACAAAAATTCCCCCTCTACTTCCCACCCCTCCCCTAGATGGCAGTAAGTCCACTATATGTTAATTATGTTAAAATACTTGACAAATCAAATATATCTATACATATTTCCATGCTTATATTGCTGTGCAGGAAAAATCATATCTACAAAAAAAAATCTGAGAAAGGAAACACAATGTAAGCAAACATCAATAGAGAGCATGAAAATGTTATGTTTTGGTCCACGTTTCATATCCCTCTCTCTGGGTGTATATGGTCTTCTTTACTGAACAATTAGAACTGGTTTGAAACATTTCATTGTTGAAGAGAGCCATGTCCATCAGAATTGATCATCATTAGTATTGTTGTTGCCGTGTATAATGATCTCCTAGTTCTGTTCATTTCTCTCAGCATCAGTTCATACAAGTATCTCCAGGGCTCTCTAAAATCATCCTGCTGGTCGTTTCTTATAGAACAATAATATTCCATAACATTCATATACCATAATTTATTCAGCCATTCTCCAATTGATGAACATCCATTCAGCTTCCAGTTTCTAGCCACTACAAAAAGGGCTGCCACGAACATTCTTGCACATGTGGGTCCCTTTCCTGCCTTTAAGATCTCTTTGGGATATAAGTCCAATAGAAACACTGCTGGGTCAAAGGATATGCACAGTTTGATAACTTTTTGAGCATAGTTCCAAATTGCTTTCCAGATTGGTTGGATTCATTCACAGATTCTTTCACAGTTCCACCAACAATGTATCAGTGTCCCAATTTTCACACATCCCCTCCAAGATTCACCATTATCTTTTCCTGTCATTTTAGGCAATCTGATAGGTGTGAAGTGGTATTTCAGAGTTGTCTTAATTTGCATTTCTCTGATCAATAGTAATTTGGAGCACCTTTTCATATGACTAGAAATGGTTTTAATTTCATCATCTGAAAATTGTCTGTTCATATCCTTTGTCCATTTATGGATTGGAAAAATTTATTAATTTTTCCTTTGATTTCCAGGATTTCCAATTTGGTGTTTAATTCGGTATTTAATTTCCTTTTTATTTTTTCTAGTTCTTTTTGTTTTTGGTGTTGTTGTTGCATGGTCATTAATTGATATCTTTATTTTATCAATGTAACATATAATTAGATATAAATTTCCCCCTAAGTAATGCTTTAGCTGCATCTCATAAATAATATTTTGTTTGTTGTCATTTTCTTTAATGAAAATATCAAATATTTCTCTGATGTCTTATTTGACCCACTTTTTTAAGGATTAGATTATATAGTTTTTAACAGATTTTTAATCCTTCTATTACTCATTATTGAATGGAATTTTTATTGTTTTATGATCTTAAAAGTATACATTTATTATTTTTATTTTTCTGCATTTAATTTTGAAAGATTGACATCCTAATATTTGGTCAAATTTTATGTACTGTTGAGATACAGATATATTCCTTTATGTTCCTTTTCAATTTTATCCAGAGATGTATTATACTTATTTTTTTCCTGAATTTTCTTTATTTGGAGCATCTAGATTCACAGTAGATAGAGCATTGGCCCTGAAGTCAGAAGGTCCTGAGTTCAAATGTGACCTCATACACTAAATAGACCTAGCTGTGTGACTTTAGGGAAGTCACTTAACTCCAATTGCTTCAGAAAAGAAAATTCTTTACATCCTTAGTTTTTTTCTTCTTAAATTTTTTCGCTAGATTTATCTAGTTTTGACGAAGGAATGTTGAGGTCCCCTTAATATAGTTTGTTGTTTGTTTCATCCAGTAAATCGTTAAACTGTAAAATTTAGATGCTATACTATTTGGTCCATACATGATTAATATTGGTATTACTTCATCATTTCTATATTACCAGCAAGAGATAGTTCTTCTCTTTTAATTAGATTTACTGTTACTTTTGCTTTGTCTGAAATATGCTTGCTACCTCTCTTTTTTTTTCTACAACTGATATATAATAGATTCATTTCAGTCCTTTACTTTTTTATGTGTGTCTCTGTGCTTCAAATGTGCTTCTTGTAAACAACATATTTCAAGATTATGATTTTTAATTCATACAGCTATTATCTTCCCTTTTATAGTTAAGTTCACCCCATTTACATTTATTGCTGTGATAACTAGCTTGCATTTATATCCATGTCATTTTATATCATTTTTCTCTGCCCTTTTCCTTCCCTCCCTCCCTTTTCTGCCTTCTCTTTCTTTCTTTCTTTCCTTATTGGTGTTTTACTTCTTATCAATATATTTTCTAATCTACATACATCACTCTATTCTCCATTTCTTTTCACACTTACAGCTTAAGAGGGTTCTATATTTTACTGAGTTTGCATATCATTTCCTCTTTGAAACAATTATGACTAGAGTAAGGATTAATCTTTTCTCATCAAAACCCCCCATCTTCATCTCCATTATAATAATTCTTTCATTTCTTTTTTATAAGAGATAATTCATTACCTTATATTCCTCCTTCTTCCAGTACAATCTTCATTCTTGTCCCTTTATTTGAGTATCATTCCATCAATGTCATGTTATATCTATATATTATATCTTATAATAATAATATTCTTATGAGTTCTTATGAGTTACACAATTTTGGGCCTAAGACCAATAACATTTTTTCTCTGAGATTTTATGTGTAGCCATTTTGATTGTTGTCCTTGTCCATTTATGTCTTGATTCTCCCTGTTACTGAAGTAACTTTCTATAATCAAGTACTTAAAATTTTTTTTTTTGCTTTTTTTTTCAACCTATTTTGTGACTTGGTATTTTTATGTGAGAGTTGGGCTCTGGTCTTCCACTATTCCATGCTTGCTCTTTGTGTTAGAACTCAGGATCTTGCTTCTGGCTTTCTCTGGGCTTCAGAGTCTGTTGAGGGCTTACACCAGAGGGAGTTTCTCTTCTAAATTATAGTGGGGGTATAGAGTGGTACCTCTATTGGCCTGTCCCAGAAGTGGGGCTATGGAAAAAGGCCCTCCATATACGGATGGCTGCAATTATAGTGACCCGGGGTATGAATTGTTCTTAATATAATCTATTTAATTTGGCCTGGTGGTTTTGGGAGTAAGCAGTGCCAATGAACAAGTTGAATCCCTGAAGGCTTGGGAATTGATTCAAAATTAGTATGGAAAAAGAACTCTCAGATGACAGACAAAGGGGGGCAGAATCTTGCTGTTGGGGAGTCTTGAGGTTTGTCTTGCTGTGGGCTGGCCACAATGGCAGGGCCTCAGTAGTGCTCAGCAATAAGTGTTCGACTAGCTGTTGGTCTCTGGTAGGGGTGGTACTTTTGGAATGGGGCCTTGCTGTGCTGAAGATTACTGACGCAGAAAGGCAGGGCCTTGATACCCAACTGTATGAAACTTAGAGCTTTATTTCAAGTGCCCTGTTGTGAAGCTGACTTCTGACACTCTGGGGTCTTGCTTCCCTCTTACCCCAGGGACATACACCTTTCTTGCTGTGCTGATAAGCTGCTTCTCTACTTCTACATCAATTGTGAGGCAGTTTTTAAGTAGTTTGTATGGGAATTTGGGAGCTCTCCAGGGGATTCCTTCCTCACTTTGTCATTTTGGCACCAGAAAAATTCATGCCCCCCAGTGTCTTTAAAGCATTTCCCTCCCTTAAAATTAAAATTCATTCTCACACAATCTTACATGTAGAAAAGTAGCATTAACTGAGAAAGCTGATGTGGTCTATGCATTCAGGAGATCTCTATGAGATTGCAAAACTACAAGTACAATAAAAATGAATGTGTTATTGGTATCAAGTCATGGTTAATAATACAAACATGCTATTGATATAAATTTACTAAGACTCAGATGAGAAAAATGAAGCTAAATCCATTGCAAACTTTGAAGAGCTACTACACTATAACATTAATATCATTATTATTAAGAATAAGGACCATCCTATCTTTTGAAGTGAAATTAAACATAATAAAGAACTCATAAACATTAAAAATGCCATGGAAGTCTCAAGATATCTCGTCATCTACTACAATTCCTTACATCTCTGTCCTGAAGCCTCCCTTAAGTTTTATAATTCACATACTGAAAGTAGCCATACTCTTGTAGTCTATCCCTTTGCTTCAATGATTCCTTAAAGGAGATCATTTAAGTAGGGCATTAGTTCAGACACATCTCCCCTTTGTAAGCTGCAATGCACCATGACACCTCTATCATGAGCTTGTCTCTACTTCTTTTTATATTTTTTCTCCTTTGACAGTAAGCTCTTTTAGGCAGGGATGTTTTCTTCTACCAAACTGCATTTATATTCCTAACATTTAGTACAATACCTGGTACATGCTAAACACTTTGAATAAATGTTGACTGATTGACTGAATCATACTTTTTAAAATTTAAACTGATTTTCTTCAAACATCAACATTCACAATTTAAAAAAATAAAGCTTAGTTTATCATTTTCTTCCTAATCAAAAAAGGAAGAATCAATATGGCATAGCAAATGAAGTAAAAGTTCAATATTATAAATCCCTGAATTCCAATATAGCCTTTGAAAAATGGTAATTATTATTTAATTTATGTGGTACTTTAAGTTTTTCTGGGCTCTTTTCCTGCTCTCATTTGATTCTCACAACAATCCAAAATTAGAAGACAATATTATATCTAATTTGCAGATGAAAATAGGGAAGCTTTGAGATGTTAAGTGGATTGGATTCATGGCTCTTATTTTTATTTAGTTACTTAATACTAGTTAATTACTCTTGAATCTAAAAAAAACATTTAATTTTTATGTATGTCTGACAAGTATGAATAATCATAGATTCCATATCTGGGCATTGAAATAATATTTATTACTAATAGTTTTTTTTACTGTAAAATATAGGCTACTCTTTGTATTAATTATGTTTCTGATATATTTTGATTTTTTTCTTAAAAGTGAGTGCAACATTGTTTCAAAATCAAAATAGCTCTATAAAGAATTTTTTAGAAAAAATGTTTGCAATCTATTTCTGCTAACTGGACTATATTAGCATTAGGTGGGAGTAGAAAAGTATTTTCTAAGTGCTAAATTGCATTTTAAGTTAAAATTCACAGGAAATTATTCAGGATTTGTGCTCTTTTGGACTTAACTGAATATATTTAAAATGTCTATGGATACAGCACAGTGTAATTTTTGGAATTCAATAATGAATTATTTTTGTTTAAGTACACATATTCAGAGGAAATGACCCAAGTCCAATATGAATCCACAGCTTGAAGGAAGAGTATATCTGGCATGCAATTTTAGTGACCCAGGGTATGAATTGTCCTTCATATAACCTGTTTAATTTGGCCAGGTTGTTTTGGTAGTGATCAGTTCCAGTGAAAAAGTTGAAGTCCATGAGCTGATGTAGCACAGAATTTGGGCAAACTTTGGTTAGGTGAAATCAAGTAAGAAGAAATCAGAGGAACACAAAAGCCAATGGTAAGATCAAAGCAAAAAGAATGTATTGAACACTTACTTGCTGGGATTATTGCTAAATACTGAGAATAAAAAGAAAGGAAAAAATAGCACCTACTTTAAAGGACCCCTAATATAATAGAAAAGATGATATGTAAATAATATACACAAAGAAGACTAAATTGGAGGTAATTTTCACTAGAAAGGCATTAGTATTATAGGGGACCAGAATACAAGGCTTCTTGCAGATCAGACTTCAGCCAAGGGTTGAAGGAAACTACAAAGAATTGTAAAGAAAAATAAGCTGTGTTCTAGGCATGAAAGACAGCCAATGGACATTTGTGGAGTCAGGCAATACAAATCAAGTCACCAAAGTTCACTGAAACAGTCATGAACGCTGACCAGAAAGAATCTGACTAAGCAAGCAGTTCAGCTAGCAAGAGATCAGTCAATCAGTCAATTCATCAATCAACAAATATTGAATAAATGCCTGATGTGTGCCAGGCCCTGCACTAAAAACTCAGAATACAAAAAAAGTTAAAAGATAGCCTCTTGTCTTAAAGACTTCAACATTTAATAGGGGAGAAAATCAGCAAACTAATACATACAAATATGCTATTTCAAGATAAATAGGAAATAATTTAAAAAAGGAAAAAGAATTAAAATGTTTTTCAGGTCTTCTTGTAGAACATGGGATCAGTAACTCATCCAATACATGCTTTAAATACACTTAGGTAATGAAGCTTCTATCCCAGTCAGAAAGTCTTTATATATTTCCTCCAGAATATACATTGGTGCCACTTGATTACATGATTGTTTCAACAGGAAAGGTAAATCTCGATTCCTAAGGCAGCTACAAATATTATTAAAGACAAAAAGACAGTAACTGAGTTGCTAGTATATAATAATTGTCTTCAAATATTTGAAAGACACCATCATATGGAAAACATATTAGATTTATTTGGCCAAGAGGGAAGGAAGGTAAGCTCCATTATCTCTCAGTTGTTTAGCTCCATTTTTTCTAGTATATATCTCGTTTGCATAAGACCTTTACATATTGTCTCAATCATTGTTTTGGATGTCTCTTTTATACTTCAGTTTCTATTTAATAGGAGTTTGCAGTTCACTCAGTGCTCACCTTTAGGGTTTACCATAGGACAAAGCTGGTATATAGCCGTGCTGTGACTAAGATCTGCTTTCTTAACTCAAGGTCCAAACAATTTTGCTATGCTGCCACTGTATACACTTCTTTTTATTTATTTATGTGTTTGTTTGTTTGTTTTAAACACACACTGTTTTAGGAATCATTTTGGGAGGGAAAAATGAAAAACCATGGGAGAGATTAAAAAAAGAACAGAAAAAAGAAGTTAATATATCATATGTTGATTTACATTCAGTTTCCTTACCTTTTTTTCTAGATTTAGATGGCATTTTCTGTCCAAAGTCTATTGGGATTGATTTGAAACATTGAACCACTGAAAACAACCAAGTCTTTCATAGTGGATTACCACACATTCTGGCTGTTATCATGTACAATATATTCCTGCTTTTGCGTGTTTTGCTCAGCATCAGTTCAAGTAAACTTTTCTAGGCTTTTCTTATTATTATTTTATCAACACTTTGCATGGGTAATTGTTCAACATTGACCTTGCATAGCCTTCTATTCCAAATTGTTCTCCCTTTCCCCCTACCCCTCCCCTAGATGGCAGGTAGTGCAATACATGTTAAATATGTTACAATATAGAACAAATCCAATACATGTATACATATTTATACAGTTAACTTGCTGTACAAGAAAATTTGGATCTACAAGAAAAAAATCTGATAAGGAAAACAAAATGCAAGCAAATATCAACAGAAAGCATGAAGATGCTATGTTGAGGTACCACAGGCCCTTCTCTGGGTGTGGATGACTTTCTTCAGCACTGTGTAATTGGAACTGGTTTGAATCATCTCATTGTTGAAGAGAGCCATGTCCATCAGAATTGATGATCACATAGTTTTGTTGTTGCCGTGTATAATGATCTCCTGGTTCTGCTCACTTCCCTCAGCATCAATTCATGCAAGTCTCTCCAGGCCTCTATGAAATCATTCTGCTGGTCATTTCTTTTTTTTTTTAATTTTTATTTTATTTGAATAACATATGTGTGGGTAATTCTTCAACAATAACCCTTACATAGCTTTCCGTTACAAATTTTTCCCCCCAACTCCCCACCCCTCCCCTAGATGGCAGGATATCCACTACATGTTAATTATGTTAAAATATTGGCAAATTGAATATATGTATACATATTTCCAAACTTATCATTGGTGTGCAAGAAAAATCTTATCTACACGAACGATATATCAGATAAAGGAAACACAATGTAAGCAAACATCAATCAAGGAGTATGAGAATGTTATGTTGTGGTCCACATTTCGCATCCCTCTCTCTGGGTGTATATGGCTTTCTTCAGTGAACAATTGGAGGTGGTTTGAAACATTTCATTGTTGAAGAGAGCCATGTCCATCAGAATTGATCGTCATATAGTACTGTTGTTGCTGTGTATAATGATCTCCTGGTTCTGCTCATTTCACTCAGCATCAGTTCATGTAAGTCTCTCCAGGCCTCTCTGAAATCATCTTGCTGGTCATTTCTTACAGAACAATAATATTCCATAACATTCATATACCATAATTTATTCAGCCATTCTCCAATTGAAGGGCATCTATTCAATTTCCAGTTTCTAGCCACTACAAAAAGGGCTGCCACAAACATTCTTGCACATGTGGGGCCTTTTCCTTCCTTTGTGATTTCTTTGGGATATAAGCCCAATAGAAATGCTGCTGGGTCAAAGGTTATGCACAGTTTGATAACTTTTTGAGCATAGCTCCAAATTGTTCTCCAGAATGGCTGTATCCGTTCACAGCTCCACGAACAATGCATCAGTGTCCCAGCCTTCCCACAACCCCTCCAACATTCATCATTAACTTTTCCTGTCATTTTAGCCAATCTGACAGGTGTGAAGTGGTATCTCAGGGTTGTCTTGATTTGCATTTCTCTGATCAATAGTGATTTGGAGCACCTTTTCATATGCTGCTGGTCATTTCTTACAGAACAATAATATTTCATAACATTCGTATGCTATAGTTTATTCAGCCATTCTCCAATTGATGGGCATCCTAGATTCTGAGAGAGAGGAAAGTTGAGGTCCCTCACTAGGAGAGTGTTGCTGTCTATTTCTTCTGAAACTGGCTTAAAATCTTCTCTAGGAATTTGGCTCTTCTACCACATGGTGTGAATACATTTAGTATCATTGCTACTTCATTGTTAATGGTAGTTTTTATAAAGATATACTTTCCTAGGGCGGCTAGGTGGTGCAGTCAGGAGGACCTGAGTTAAAATCTGGCCTCAGACACTTAATACTTCCTAGCTGTGTGACCCTGGCCAAGTCATTTAATCCCAATTGCCTCAGGGGAAAAAAGATATACTTTCCTTCTTTGTTTCTTTTAATAAGATACATTTTTACTTTTGCCTTACCTGAAGTCAGAATTATCACCCCTGATTTTTTTTTACTTCATTTGTAGTATAATAAATGCTGTTCCAGCCTTTGTATGCTTCTTTGTATGTCAAATGTGTTTCTTGAAAACAACATATTGTAATGTTCTTTTTTTTTTTAATCCACTCTGCTATTGGCTTCCATTTTATGGGAGAGTACATCCCTTTCATATTTACAATTATGATTACCAACTCTACATTTCCCTCATCCTATTTTCTCCCCTATATGTACTTCTGATCTCTTTCCCTTATCCTCAGCAGTGTATTTTTACCCATCCCACCATCATATTTCCTATCACCCCATTCAGTCTACATTATCTTCTATCAAACCTTCCCTGTCTGCCCTCCCATCTCTTACCTTTTTGCCCAGTGATTCTTCCCTCCTTCCTATATTATCTATCCTTTTTCTTTTCCTCTTTCTTTTGCTACTTTTTATAGGGTGACATAAATTTCTATACCTAATTCAATGATTAAGTTATTTCTTCTTAGAGCAAAACTGATGAGATCAAGCTTCAAACACTGCTCATCCTTCTCCCATCTTTGCCTCAATTGCAATAGGTCTTTTGTACCTCCCTATGTGAACTGATTTTCTTATTATACCTTCCCTTTCCTCTTTTTCCAGTACACATCTTTTCCACCTCTTAATGTCTTTTTCTTTCATGTCATCTCATCAAAACCTATTCACAACTACATTCTTAGTCTATGTGATACTCCCATCTGTGTGCACCAGTGACAGATACAGTTCTCAAGAGTTACAGATATCATTTTCCTATCTAGGGATGTACATAGTTTAACCTTTAAATAACACACACACACACACACACACACACACACACACACACACATATATATATTTTTTTCCTGTTTACCTTTCTATGCTTCTAAGTCCTGTGATTGCATATTAAAATTTCTTTTTATTTTTGCTTTGTTTTTTTTTCTTTCAAGAGAAATGATTGCTGGTCTCATTTCATTGAAGTTCTACTGCCTCCCTTGAAAGATGATGCTGAATCTTGCTGGATAGCTAATTCTTGGTGGTAACCCCAAGTCCTTTGCCTTTCAGAATATGGTATTCCAAGCCCTCCAATCATTTATTATAGAAGCTGCTAGATCCTGGGTAATCCTCACTGTTATTCTTTGATATTTAAATTGTTTTTGTCTGGCACATTGAAATATTTTTTCTTTAAGATTATACTTTTGGAATTTTTCAATAATGTTCTTGGGGGTTTTCCTTGTGGTATCTCTTTCCAAAGGTGATTGATGGATTATTTAAATCAGTATTTCCCCCTCTGTTTTTAGAATATTGGGGCAATTTTCCTTAATGATCTCTTCTAGAATGCTATTCAGGTTCTTTTTTTAGTCATGGCCTTCAAGTAGGCCACTAATATTTAAATTGTCTCTTCTGAGTCCATTTTCCAGTTTCGATATTTTTCAAATGAGATATTTCATATTTTCTTCCATTTAAAAAATCTTTTTAGTTTATTTGATTGATTCTTGCTCTCTCAGAGAATCATTAGTTTTCATTTGCTCCATTCTAGTTTTTAATATGAGAATTTTTTTCAGTTAGCTTTTGAATCACTTTTTCTACTTGGTTCATTCTACTGTTCAAGGAGTAGTTTTCTTCAGAATTTTTTTTTTACTTTCTTTTCCAAACTGTTGACTCTCTCATGTATCCCTCTCATTTCCTTTCTCGTTTTTTCTTCTACCCCTCTTATTTGCCTTTTAAATTCTTTTATGAACACTTCTGAAAAGCCTCTTTGGGCTTGAGACCAATTTATCTCACTTTTTGAGATTTCTTCTGAGGACTTTCTGTACTCTTCTGAGTTTGTGTTTTGGTCTGCTCTGTCCCCATAGCAGTTTTCTAAGGTCAAGGTTCTTTTCTGTTTCTTGATCATTTCTTTTTTTTTCCTTTTGGTATTTCCTCATTTTTTTTTAACTTTTAGGTTGGAGCTCTCCTCCTGGAGTATATGGATCACTGTCTCAATCTTCCTATGCTGCCCTGAACCTTGGCCTTGAGCATAGGTGCCCCTTGCATTTGTTGGGGGTAGCTTTTGACTTCTCTGTTCAGGAAATAACCTCATTTCTTTGAGTTTGCCTTCTCAGCTGAAACTGGAAGCTGTCCTACTGATTTTCTTCTCTACTGAAGGTCTTATTTGCTGATTTTGCTGTAATTAAGATCCTCTCACTGATCTTTCTGACCTGAGCTGAACACCCTTGTTATCCCAATGAGATTGACCTTTCTTGAATTTTTTTTTCAGTTTTTCTTAGATCTGGAATGTGGTTTCACTATGTCAGACTCTGTTCAGAAGCTTGTTTCATGTAATTTTTGAGGGAAAGTGGGAGAGTTAGAGCTTTATTCTTCCATCTTGGCTCCAACCCCCAAACTTGGATATCCTTTAAAATAGGGAAAGTTTTTTACTTTCTTCTTATTGCTAGTATTTAGCAATAAACAAAAAAATGGAAAATAATATTGGAACTTGTGTCTTGAGACCCTACAACAATAGATACTCTGAAATCAATAGATACTCAGAGCAATGGTACACATTCCAACCAGTCCCTATTACTTTACTGTCTACTAACTCAGGATAGTCCACAGATCAGCATTGCCCCTATGACTCTCCTATAGCAATATTCGTAAGTGCTATTTGGAGTTACCAAAAGGAAAAAAAAATAGCAGGTGGACACTGAAGTATCTTATGTGAGCACTAGTTGGTTTTCACCATTCTGATACAAAGGCAATAATTTAGCTAGACAGTGAGTAATCAGATCATGAAGAATCAATAGGCCAAGAGACACAAAGTTAGGCAGCTATTACTGAGTATGCACTTTCCTAGGTAATTTATATGTCTCACACTCAGGAAGATATAATTAATTTATGTGCATGTTATTTGAGTAGAGATTTCTAGCATCATAAACCATCGGTTTTTGTCTGAAACTGACTTACATTATCCTACAACAATAACAGAAAGTCCAATGTACTCTCAGCAACTCAGAGTGATCATACTCTAAACCTTCCTGAACAGAGAAAAAATGTTGGCTCAATATCCATATATCTCTTATCTCTCTATTTTGGATAGAAGCTAGTATGACTGTTGAAAAGGAAGATTGAAGGGAATAAACATTTATCAAACACCTAGTATGTATCAGACAGTAAGTTAAATTCTGATATATTGTAGATTTGTAGAAACTAGTAGGTGAGGGAATTGATAAAAATAAAAGCTCAAAAAACAGACAGGAAAATAAAGTTTTTAATTGTCATTCCTCCCATGTTTCTAAGCATGTGACTAATTCAGAAATGTTAGTCTCTGAAAGATATTTACTTTATGTAAATCAAACCTGTTAGTTTACTTTTGTATGTTTTATATTTATTTGTCTATGTACCTCTTGCTTTGTCTTAATAAAAAATAAACACATTGCAGGCAGGGTCAGTGTGTGTGTGTGTGTGTGTGTGTGTGTGTGTGTGTGTGTGTGTGTGTG
>JAJPUD010010057.1:15682-51906 GCA_023553655.1 Myrmecobius fasciatus
GTGTGTGTGTGTGTGTGTGTGTGTGTGTGTGTGTGTGTGTGTGTGTGCGTGTATGTGTATTACTAGCATTTAGAGCACTATCACTACTTAATAAGAGCTTAGTGAATGAGTAATAAATTATTTTTAAGTAAATAGGTAAAATTTGTGGACAACTTCAATACAAAAATTAAACTGAAAGAACAGAAAGAGCTGTTTTGTTGAGATTTTGTAAAAATTATAAAACAAATGATAAATGAGATGTTGATACATACTCATGAATATTACTTGGATTTAACAAACCATTTTCCATATTATGAGGTATTGATCAACTGAAATGTGGTAGTAAAATGCCAGTCAATATGGTGGATAGTGTGGATTTGATGAGCAATGAAAACATGGTAAATCAGATAGTATGACAGCTTCCTTAAAACCCTGGTTGATCAGGCTCTGGAGGTATGAATAATTAACATAAGATAACACCAGGATCATTGTAATGCAACTGTTCCCAAGTTAAAAAAAATGAAGACAACATAAGTTTGCAATCTGTTCATATTCAAAATATTAATAAAGATCAATTTGGAACAAGAAGAAATGAAAAGGAATAGTGTTCTTTTTTTTCTCATGTCATAAGAAATCTTGATATGCTAAAATAAATCAGAAGCAGTTAATACCTTACCTGCTAAAAATGCTTCAGTGAAGATGCTGCTGACCAAAAGTATCCATGAAATGAATTGATGATATATATACTTTCATTACAAGTCAATTGCTGTGTGATAGCAAAATTCAGGAGAAAAAGTATTCTTTCTCATTATATGTAAAGATTTCCCATTGCTTATTTGGTGAATGATATTCTCAGTACTCATAGCATGACACATATTGGTGTCCATTGCAAAGCAATCATAAGAAATAACTTCATCTTTCTACCTAAATTAGATGAAATGAGAAATAAAATTGAGAAGTCACTAAAAAATACACAAAATTCAAAGTCTTTGCAAAACTTTTAATGAAACCAGTGGTGGATGTTTTTCTTCTTGAATCTTACTAATCTATGGCTGTGCTTTGGTTTTCTCAAGGCTGAAAAAAATTGTATTTTGAAATGAGTAGCGTCATTGCTATTCAGGCTAGTTCATTTCTTGAAATGGTATCAGAGAGAGAGAGCTTATGAAGATGACATAAGAATGTAGAGAAAACTGGAATGAAAGGTAATGAATTTTAATGGGGAAAAAGTCTGGATAAGATTGGATCATGTGCCGGTATGAGGACAGGCAAAATAAAATACTTAATGGAGGGAGAAGTGAAGAGCTGAAATTGTGCTCTGAGGAAGAGTAGGCTAGATGTGCCATGGGAACAGAGAGTGAGGTGGATTAAAATGCTAAAGTAAAACCAATCTCTGCCTGCCTTTTACATGCCTCAAAAATGAAATGTGAAATTCAGTTATAGCTCCAAAGAATCAGCAGCCTGAACTTGTTGATCTGTACAATAATTAGAGAATAAAGAAAGTGATGGAAACCAACAAGTCTCTTTTCATTGAATGTGCACTTAGCATATTCAGCAAGATTGAAGACTATTTAAAGAACATAAAATTCTATTCATTAAATATGGAGGTATCCATAGGGGGACAGGTCTGGAGAAATAGGAGAAATAAAATTATGATAATTAAGTATCTTGTCATTTTTCACAAAGGCAGGATTTTTATAATTTTAGGTCTTTAACAAGGAATTGACCAATGTAGACTAACTCATGGTTCATAGCTAAGTGACACATTCGAAAGATGCTCAATGAGTTAATAAATATCTATTTAGTATTTGCTATGTTCCAGACACTGGCTATTTATAGCAAACCAAAAAAAAAGATAAAAAAGACAAAACTTGCATTCAATGAGCTCACAATTTTAGATAGATAGATAGATAATATGGTAAATTGACAGTTAGATTTATTTCTATTTGAATCCAAGAATCTATCTTTGAGTAATGATTATGTTATTATTTGAGCAAATCATCCAATTTCTCTGATCTCAATTTTCCTCATATAAAATGAAGGGATTGGACTAAAATCACATTGGAGCACCCTTCAAGTACTAAGTCTATGACTCTATCAACTTTTGACCTCACTAAGCACTTTATTTGGCAGCTTTCTAAAACATTTATCATGCATATGCTATCATGCTTTAAGCTTTTTATGCTTGTTCTATTTCCTTTCTGCACTATAAGTGCCAAAAGGGTAATGACTGTTTTCTTTCTAAATGTTTAATACCCTCTACATTATAACAGTGCTCTGAATGCAGTAAACACTTAATAAATATTACTGGAGTTAATAGACTAAATTTATTAATGTTTTGTGTTCAGTATTGGCCTTTGCCTCTTAAAAGAGGAGCTCTGGGGTTCTGGAGGCAAGGCATTGGCATCTGGGACTTTACTGAAACTATTGATGTTAGTTCTGCTTTTGAATCTCATTCAATGTGATAATTTTGATTTGTCTCATGAGATATTTATGAAAAGTTACCAACATGAAAGATGGGCATAATTTATCTGGTTTCATGCTATTTTATAATACTCTAAAATTCAGCAGTTATTTAAGATCAGACTAGAATTAATTCAAGATGAATGAAAAAATAACCCTTCTGGTTAAAGGGGAAAATATATCTTTTGAGCAGGTCATAGCACTAAAAAGTACATGGACGTTGACTGAGGACCACCTAGGATTACAAACTTTTCTGTTAATTGGGATTTCTTTAAAAAGCACAAATAACCTATCATAGGTATGTAATGAGCACCTATGTGAGGCATTTCTCTGCTTTCATTAACTATTTGCTGTTAATTTTAAGGGATTTATATTCCCAAAGTGAGAAGTATGAATATTATCTAAGTAGGAAACTTTTAAAGCAATTGAGCAGAGCCCTCATAGTTTCTTTACTAAAGAAACGGGATATTCTCAGAATGCCAAAAGGTGACAGAAATAATGATCAGATAAGCTGTGGAAAGAAAGAAAAGGGCATGAGCACCTTCCTATTCTATAGTAACAGGAATAAAAAGAGTGGGGATGGAACACAGTCCAGACAAAGGAGATATATTATACCATGAATGAATATTAGGTAGAGGGAGAACAAGTTCCTCAAGCACAGGAGAATAAATTGGATCAGACAATGAAATGATCCATTTAAAAGGTAGATTTAATCATAATAAAAACAGCTGGTATTTACTCTTTGCAAATAAGTCAATCAATTAATACTTATCAATTGTATTCCAGGATTCATACATTTTTTGCAGGCTTTGGCTTTATAAAAATAAAGTGAAAAAGCTTCTGTTCTCAAAGTGCTCACGTTCTAATGAAGGAGAATGAGGGTACAGAAAGAGAACAAAGCATGAAATCAGTAATCTTGTAGGGCAAGGAAAAAAAATAAAAGAATGGAAAAAGGTTTGATTTTATAGTCAAAACTTCCATTTTCTATTTTCTGAGAAGCAAAATTATACATACATACATACATGCATATGTATGTATGTATGTATAATTGTGTATATATATATATATATATATATATATATATATATATATATATATATACACAATCTACTTCATGAATCTAAATCTTAAAACAGAATGTTATTACATTCTCTCACACTGTCCTAGGAATAGTTATTACACTAGTATGAAAAACTGATTGATATGAGAGCTAGACAACAGACTCAGAATTGAGGATTTTTATGTCATTGTGAAATATGTTTATTCATTCATGGAACAAGTATTCATGAATTCTCTACTATAGGTACAGAAGTGTACGGAATTAGAAATGCAGAAGGGATAGAAAACAAAGTCTCTGCTTTCTACAATTCACAATTTCATTGGTGAAAAAAAATATATATATATGCCTATATGAAATAGGCAACATTGTCCAAAAAAAAAAAGAAAGAAAAAGAAAGAATGGCAGGATCAAAAGATGGAAGGAAGGAAACAAGGAAGAGGGGAAGGAGGGAGATGGGAGGGAGGGAGGGAAGAAGGAAGGAAAGAACAGATTCTCATCCAAGAATGAAGGAAGAGGGAAAAACAAAAACGGTTAGGGTTAATTACTGACTCTTGGAGGAAATAATCACAGTTTCCATCATTCCATCTTGAGTAAGCAATGAAGAATAGTGATTTCAAGGAAAGAAGACACTTTCAAGTTCCAGAGGAGTAAGCGAATGTGTCAGCGTCCTAGGCAAAACTTTGACAAATTTTATACGGTTTCTAAACCCCAAATTCACTTTAACAAATGTGAACTCTTCTCTCTTCATTCTCCCAGGATACAAATAAGTATATTAATATAAAACTTTAAATAAGAAAATAATACTTTGTTAAACAATAACCTAGTCAGTAGATTTTATATATACATATATATACACATATATATGTATGTATACATATAAATGTATATAACATTATACATATATAAAAAACTATGATTATCCTTGTTAGATAATGAAACTGGAACTCAGAGAATTTAAATAAAATTCTCATGCTAACAAAGTAAATAAATTGAGACCACACTTAAACCAGTTTTTTTTTTTCTGATTGTAAGTATAGTGCAAATTTCATTGTAATTAGGAATAAGCCATATCTATCTATCTATCTATACTTAAATGAAGAATCGATAAGTAGGCCTTTATGGACCAAGATAAGTCAATAGGATGGGGTATACAACCATAAAATTTCAGAATCCAAAGAGCCCTAAATAGTCACCAATTGTAAGTCTCATCTAAATAGAAATCCTTTCTACAATATTCATGACATACACTCCTCTAACTGCTGTTTAATGATTTAATGAGATAGAATGGTAGCAAGGTACCTTTCTAGTCAAATTGATTACTTGCCATGGGAATGAAAATGACTGGTTCTTTTCAGGGCAGCTTTTACAATATAATTTATTTTAATGTCCTTACAAAGGAATATTTCTGTACTTAAAATCTACATATGTACTACAGTACTGCAGTGCAGAACTTTTCATTAACAGACTTAAGTGGGAGAGAAAGGGAGACCATTTACATATAAATGTATGCTTAACTCAGCCCCAGATGGAAAATGCCCAAAGGGTACCTTCAACTTCCTTAGATACTAATTGGGAGTCTAATTCAGATAGGTTAATTGCAGGGTAGCAGAGATACATGCTAGGTTGCTGAAAATAATGGGGAGAGTCTGTCAAGCTCTGGATCCACTAACTCTTGTACAAAATAATTTCATTGTATGTTTCCTTTGGCTTTAACAGATTATTGATCCAAGAGGAACTCAGAAATAGTAGAAACTTTTCATAGCCAAGGTATGAAATTTAATTCTCCTTTCCTGCAGCATTTCATTAGAATTAACTGAACTGATATTATTACCTTGAATTTTATTATTTGTTGTATATTTTTATTCCTCATATATTTTTGGACTATTTCAAGAATTCTTCTTTAACTTTGTATATGTCTTACACCAATACATATTGCAACCCTTCTGTTACTTTGTTAGGAGTTCATTTTATGTTTCCAAGGATAAAAAAATATATACATCACTTCGTAGTTCAACCTTCTGTTGAGCTCCAAGATAATGAAGGTCTTCAAACACAGCCAGGTCCATACTCAGAAAACAAATGCAATAATAAGTATATGGTGTTCTCTCACTTTTTTTTTCTCTTTAGTTCCCATAGGTTTAATTATCAGCACTAAGCAGATGATTAAAAAAAATTTTGTGTCCTCTACTCTCTAATGTGAGATCCAGTCTCATATTGCCAATTGCTTATTGGTCATCTGAAACTGGAAATACATCTGAAAAAGGAAAGTCTTACCTTCTTCCTTATTTTTCTGTTGTTACAAGGGCACAAACATCCCTCAAATCAGCAGGGCTCATAATCTGGGTGTAACCCTTGAGTTTTCCTTCATACTTACCTTAAATATCCAGTTCATTGTCATCTTATCATTTCTACTTTCAGTGCATCATCCATTTATGTTCTTTTCTATATACTTACACCACTGTTACATTGTTGTAGCTCCTCATCTTCTCACAGTTGAGCTATAGCAATAATCATCTCATTGGTCTACTTTTATCATATTTCCCTCCATTCCAATTTATTTTCTACTTAGCTGCCAAAGATATTTTCCAAAAGTCAAAATATTACCATATCACTCTCCTCACCTTCATGCAATAAATTCCACTGAATTTCTATGACTACCAGTAGTAAATATAAAATTCTATTTGATATTTGAATTCCTTCACAATTGGGACACTTCCTACTTTTCAGTCCCCTTACATTTTTCTTCCTTTCTTTATGACATTTTCTCTGATTCAGCTTTATTGGCCTAGTCTGTGCTTTTTCATTGGCTATTCCCCATGTTTGAAATACATTTCTTTTACTCCTGGCTGTTGTTCTGACTTAGTTCAACATCATAACTTCTTCAACAGATCTTTCCTATCTGCACTTGCCAAACACTACCACTCGTACAATATCTTCTGAATTTACCTTCCATATAAACCATATAGATTTTGCATGTCTATAGTTATTTACATTTTGTCTCCCCCATTACAAAGCTTGCTTCTTGAAGAGAGGGACATTATCACCTCTATATGTCACCTCAGGGCTTGCCAAAGTATCTATCACAAAATACTTGCTCAGTAAATGTTTTGACTAACTCTTTACTGACTTTCTCTGGGACCACAGTAAAACTATTTCTAGTTTAAAAGAACATGCTAGAATTTAGGCTCCATTAATCAATGATTTGGTCAATAAATATTTATTAAATTGCTATTACAAGTCAGCACTAGCTACTTCTCCTGTTAAGCACAGAGGCACTGTGTTAAGTCACTGGTGTAATATATAAGAATCAACAGGCATATCTGTATTGCAATGAGGTAATAGAATAAGACAGTAATGTGTTCTATATGAATTATCTTTGATCTATATCATGTATTTCTTTTCCCTGAAACTTGACAATCTTAAGGCCTAATAGGTCTCCACTTTTGTATCTGTACTAGCACATCAGATACCATTTAGCCTTAATAAGTTCTTAATCAATATTTTAATTAATTAATAAAGGCTAGAGAGTTTAGAAGTTCATGAGTCAGCTCACAGTTAATTGTTTCCAATGATGATGATGATTATCTTCATAGCTTCATGATGATGACTGTTAAATTAATCAATATGCATTTGTGGTATGTTCTGAGATAATAATAATGATTCATATGATTATAAGATAGAAAAATTATATAATAAATGTAGCACATTAAAGTTTGTAAGCCACTTAACTCATAACTCTGAAGCAAATATTTTTATCCTTATTTTATTGAAAAGGGAACTAAGCCAAATAAAAGTAAAATAACTGTCTAAAGTAAAATAATGAAGAAATTAAAAAAAAACATATTTGCTAAAAAAAACCCTCAGGCAATACATAGATACATGTTTACATGCATTTGCTCACATATACATGCATAAACATATATGCTTTCATATATAATTATTTATGTGGACACATGTTTGTATATAAATATTCATCTATACATAAACTTTGCAAATTTTCCATTATAAATGATTTTGACATTATGAATATTCTTTTTTTATTAAACAGATATACATGTGGCTGTGGTGTTTAAGAGATACTGTGGCTATGAAATTCATCATATTGCATGTAACAATATAGACTGGTATTAAAGTCAACATATATTTATTTGGGCAGCCAATTTGTCCATGAAACTTTTCCAGCTTGACTAACCTGACCTATTCCTGTATATTCTTCTTTCCTTCATACACATTCTAAGATAACAGAGAAGAATTTCCAAATTATATACATATTTAAATTTCCAAAGTCTTAGTGCAGTTTCTGCACTAATATTTTGGGGTATTAGCATGAAGATGAAAGCCAAAATTGAAAAAAATATTATTGGTGACATGAAAAATAATACTGCCTCTTCACTTTTCTAATATTTCCATTATGTAATCATCTACTGCATTACACTAGAAAATTAAAAAAAAATAACACTTCCAACTAGTCATTAAAATGTCACATTTTGGCTTTATGATTGCTTTAGAAATCTATTCTATTCCAATCTAGCTGTAGGTCAGGAATAAGAGCTGTTATTATTTTAGGCTAATATTTTTATTCAAAGTTCTGAAAGGTATGCAGATCAATATTAAGTGATCTTTCTTTTTAAATCTTGAATTATTTTTGACCCTGAATTAAAGCTTATTTTTTAAATGGCTGACGTTTCAAAAATCTAGCATTTATATTTAATATTAAGGTTTTAAGTTAACTTCCTATTTGACAGATGTTAATATCATATCAAGGGATATTTGTAATTTAAAAATGTTCTTTTTCAAGTGAAGAAAAAACATCAATATTCTTGCTAAAACTCTATGTGGATTCAGAAGAAATAAAGTGTTTTGTGAGACTTTCCAATTATACTCCTTTCATATTTCCATATTTGATCATTTTTTTCTGATAAAATAAAATTAAGTTAAGATTTTGTTAAGTTTTTAAAGGCAAATATCCATGAGAAAATGTGAAGTTATAATCCTACTCAAAATCATAGAGATTGAGAAGATTTGGCATTTGAGAGTAATAGGGACTTATTAAAATAATATAATATATATTATTGTATAGGTAATACAAGTCAGTGAACATAAAATGGAGACATTGGATTTGCTTTAGTTTTTTTCTAATCAAGGAGCAAGGAATCAAAAACTACAAATTTTGACTTATGACAGAACTATTGTGAAAATGCAAGGTCCATTTTCTAATTGTTGTTTTTGTAGACTTAATCTGAATATTTTTTTTTGTTTTGATATTTCCCAAATGATTTACATTTTCCCCTATGAAAATAATTGCTAATTTAAAAAGCAATCCAATTTTATTCACAATACCTCTCTTCCCCACACAAACTTTTTTTAGAATCTAAATTTGTAATTTAATTGCTTCAGATAACTATTTTTGTGATAAGATCCTTCATCAGTGCAGATCTTCACCTTAGGTATCTGCATTGGGTCACAGAAAAAATAATTGGTTATGAAGCTTTTATATAAGAGACAAGACTTGAATCATATTCCCTTTCCCTCCTAGATATGTTAAAGTTCTTCACAGATGATTCTATGCACTTTACAATAAACCATATGTCAGTTGTTCATAAATGTAACATAATCATATAGCCTTAAACTTAAAAATTAGAGTTGAAAAAAATATATTGGATGACTTTGAGAAACACAAGCATTTAATTAGATATTTTTTACATCAATTTTATATTGTAGTTGAGGGTAGAATGCCATGTGACCAAGATAATTTTAGGATAGGTCATTCTTGCAAGCCTTTTCAAATTTTTTACTCACCTCCTCAAAAATAAGTGTATAATTATGTATAGTGATTATAGCTAATGCACAAGAAAGGGGGGAAAAAACTCTGTCAAAGCTAATATTCAATAAATCCACATTGCTGCTACACTTTCCCTAAATACTACATTCCTTCCCATACTGCCCACAAAGTAGCAGACACTGTTTCAGCTTACCTATATGAAAAAGGAATGAAGTAAAATAGAAAAGGAGGTTTTTGAAAACATGCTACTTATGCCTGGGGTGATTACAGTAATAAACTTTTAATGGCCAAAACATCCTTCTAATGTAAAAATGAGCAAATGCTATTCTTCTCTGTCAGGCAAAAACAAAAAATACAAGGAAAAATTAGTAAGGACTACAAACTACAAATAAGAAAGAGTAACTTCCATGATACTGCAGGAAAGAAAACTGAAAGCCAGGTATCAGTACATTCTGCCTAGACACTATTTAGAAGAAGTTCAATCTTTATGTTTTACAACACAGGAAAGCTAAGAAAGGCTTAAATTCATCTATTCCCCAGCATATGATGATAGGTAGGAAGGATTAAAATTTATATAACTGAGAAACACAAGAAAATTCCTGAAAGGCTAGAGTCATTAAATGCCTCAAAGATTAAGACATAAAAAATCAACAGAGCATCATAAAATCAGAAGAATGACTAACAACTGAAAAACAGAATGCAAAGTTCTTAGCAAATATGTATTTAAAGAAAAACTGAAACAGAAGTTCCTAATGAAAGACAAAATCCTTTATCTCTCCCAATTTCACAGAAAAATTCCAAGGATAAAACCAAATGCTAAAAAATAAAGAAATAATATTTTTAGAAAGATTTTTTTCATGAAAAGATATAGCATAACATAATTATCATGTAGTGGATATCCTGCCATCTAGGGGAGGAGTGGGGAGTAGGGGGAAAAATTTGTAACAGAAAGCTTTGTAAGGGTTAATGTTTAGGAATTACCCATACATATGTTTTGCAAATAAAAAAGTATTAATATAAAAAATGAATAGATATAGCATAGCATATTCCTAAAGAATTAAAAAGAGATTGGGCGGAGCCAAGATGGTGGAGTGAAAAGGTGACTCTCTGCGTCCTCCTCCAATCTTCTCTCAAATCAATAATAAAATAAGCCTCTGAACTGATCTACAAGTCAACGAACTCAGAAATATTTGGACACTGCTTGCTGATATCTCTGAAGAACTTCATATCAGATTTGTCTAACTTTGACAGAGGGATAAACTGTGGTGTAGGCCAGAAGTGAGGGTGGGACTCAGCTCACTGTGGTAGAAACTCCATACTCCAAACTCCAAACACCTGGAGTTTATCTGAGGCACTCGGGACACTCTGCCCTGATTGGGGGCAGTGTTCTGGCAGACTTGCCTTGTTTAAGAAGTATTTGGTCTTAGTGCTAGCCCGCACCGGCCCAGCCCCTTAAGTTAATTCAAACAAATGCCCCAGGCCAAAGAACTTCACCCACCATTTTTTCCCTATCTTAAAGAGACATCCACCCTGTCTAAAAAAAAATGAAGAAGTAAAAGAGAGCTCTCACCATAGACAGCTTTTATTGAGAGAAAGAAGGGATGACCCCAGATCCTGAGGTTCCTTTAGACAAAATTCCAAGGGAAGTTATTAAAGACCATCACTGATCCCTTTTTCAAAAGGCCTTTCTGGAAGATTGCAGAAAGAACCTCAAAAGAGAGCTGGAAGATAAATGGGAAAATAAACTGAAATCAGTGCAAGAAGGATATAATGCCCTGCAAAAGAGATATGAAAAAGGTACCAATTTATTGAAAAATAAAATTAGTGAAGTGGAAAAAGAGTGCAATGAACAAAAAAATTCAATTGGCCAGTTACAAAAGGAGCTTAAAAAGGTAACTAAAGAAAACAACATTTTAAAAATAAGAATTGAACAAATGCAAATGAATTACTCAATAAGACTTCAAGAATCAGTCAAACACAAACAAAAAAATGAAAAATTAGAAGAAAATATAAAATATCTCCCAGGAAAAACAACTGACTTGGAAAATAGATCTAGGAGAAACAATATAAGGATTATTGGACTTCCTGAGAGCCATGATGAAAAAAAGAATCTAAACACTATCTTCCAGGAAATCCTGAAAGAAAACTGCCCTGAGATTGAAGAATCAGAAGGCAAAATCACCATTGAAAGAATTCACCGATAACCTCCTAAAAGAGACCACAAAATTAAAACCCCATCGAATACCGTGGCTAAATGTCAGGACTACCGGACCAAGGAAAAGATTTTGCCAGCAGCTAGAAAGAAACAATTCAAATACTGAGGATCAATAATTAGAATCACACATGATCTGTCAGCCTCCACACTGAAGGATCGAAGGGCCTGGAACCAGATATTCTGAAAGGCAAAGGAACTCAGATTACAACCAAGAATAACCTATCCAGCTAGAATGAGCATTTTCTTCCAGGGAAGAAGATGGTCATTCAATGATATAGGTGAATTTCACCTATTTCTAAGGAAAAGACCGAATCTGAACAAAAAATTCAACATCCAAACACAGAACTCAAGAGATGTATAAAAAGGGAAAAAGGAAAGGACTCTTGAGAACTTTATTGCTACTAGGGAGATACTCAAAGTTTGGGGGTATAATTAACTAGATATTACTTTGATAAAATGAAAAACAGAACTAGAGGGGGAAAGGTTGTCATACTGGGGAAAAGAGGGAAAAAGTGGTAAAATGATATCTAAAAAAAAAGGAGGTTAAAAATAAGGTAAAATCTCTTGAAGAGGCAAAGAAAACCTAATATAATTGAGAGAAAGAGGGGAGGGAGATGAGCATTGTATAAATCTTGCTCTCATCAGGTTGGGCTCTAAAAGTGTATATCAGACACTTGATTTCACATAGAAACATGTCTGTTGCTAGAGGGAAGTGGGAGGGAAAGGAGGGAAAGAAAGGGATAAATTAATAGAAGGAAAAATAAAAGAATCAGGGGGAGGGGACCTAAAGGATGGAGTATTGTTTCGGGGAGGGGATCATCAAAAGCAAAGTACTGAGGAAGAGAAAAGGGAGAAAGGGGAAAGAAAAGGGAAAAACATAACTTGGGTAAATAAGATGGCAGGAAATAAAGAATTAGTTATTCTAACTGTGAATGTGAATGGGATGAACTCTCCCATAAAGCAGAAGCCGATAGCAGACTGGATTAAAAACCAGAATCCCACAATATGTTGTCTACAAGAAACACATCTAAAACATAGTGACACATATAGGATGAAGGTAAAAGGCTGGAGCAGAACCCATTATGCTTCAGGTGAACAAAAAAAAAAAAGCAGGGTTAGCAATCCTTATCTCAGATCAAGTAAAAGCCAAGATAGATCTAATCAAAAGAGATAGGGAAGGAAACTATATTTTATTAAAGGGTACCATAGATAATGTAGCAATATCAATACTAAATATATTTGCACCAAGTGCAATAGCATCCAAATTCTTGGGGGAGAAATTAAGAGAGATGCAAGAAAAAATAGACAGCCAAACTATACTAGTGGGGGATCTCAACCTTGCTCTCTCAGAATTAGATAAATCAAACCGCAAAATAAACAAGAAAGAAACTAGGGAGATAAACCAATTGTTAGAAAAGTTAGATATGATAGATCTATGGAGAAAGTTGAATGGAGACAGTAGGGAGTTTACTTTTTTTTCAGTAATCCATGCATCTTATACAAAAATTGACCATGTGTTAGGGCATAAAAACCTCAAAATCAAATGCAGAAAGGCTGAAATAGTAAATGCATCTTTTTTCAGATCATGATCCAATAAAAATCACATGCAATATAAGGCCAGGAGAAAATAGGCAAAAATTTAATTGGAAATTAAATAATCTAATCCTGCAGAATGAATGGGTGAAAGAGCAAATCATAGACACAATCAATAATTTCATCCAGGAGAATGACAATAATGAGACAACATACCAAAATTTGTGGGATTCGGCCAAAGCGGTTTTAAGGGGCAATTTTATTTCTCTAGATGCTTACTTGCATAAAATAGAGACAGAAAAGATCAACAAATTTGGCTTATTATTAAAAAAAACTAGAAAAAGAACAAATTAAAAACCCTCCATTAAATATCAAATTGGAAATTCTAAAAATAAAAGGAGAAATTTAAAAAAATTGAAAATAAGAAAACTATTGAATTAATAAATAAAACTAAGAGTTGGTTCTACGAAAAAACCAACAAAATAGATAAGCCTTTAGTTAATTTGATAAGAAAAAGGAAAGAGGAAAATCAAATTGTTAGTGTCAAGAATGATAAGGGAGAACTTTCCTCCAATGAAGAGTAAATTAGAGCAATAATTAGGAGTTACTTTGCCCAACTTTATGCCAGTAAGTTTGATAATCTAAATGAAATGCAGGAATATCTACAAAAATATAGATTGCCCAGGTTAACAGAAGAGGATATAAATAATTTAAATAGCCCCATATTAGAAAAAGAAATAGAACAAGCTATTAACCAACTCCCTAAGAAAAAATCTCCAGGGCCAGATGGATTGACATGTGAATTTTACCAAACATTCAAAGAACAATTAATTTCAATACTATACAAACTATTTGAGAAAATAGGCCCAGAAGGTATACTGCCAAATTCCTTCTATGAGACCGATATGGTGCTGATAGCTAAACCAGGTAGGGTGAAAACAGAGAAAGAAAACTATAGACCAATTTCCCTAACGAATATTGATGCAAAAATTTTAAATAAGATATTAGCAATGAGATTACAGAAAGTCATCCCCAGGATAGTACACTATGACCAAGTAGGATTTATACCAGGGATGCAGGGCTGGTTCAATATTAGGAAAACTACCAGCATAATTAATTATATGAATAACCAAACTATCAAAAACTATATGATTATCTCAATAGATGCAGAAAAAGCATTTGATAAAATCCAACACCCTTTCCTATTAAAAACACTAGAGAGTATAGGAATAAATGGTCTTTTCCTTAAAATGATCAGTAGCATCTATTTAAAACCATCAGCAAGTATCATATGTAATGGAGACAAACTAAAACCATTCCCAATAAGATCAGGAGTGAAACAAGGCTGGCCACTGTTACCATTACTATTTAATATTGTATTAGAAATGTTGGCTTTAGCAATAAGAGAAAAAAAAGAGATAAAAGGAATTAGAGTAGGTAATGAAGAAACCAAATTATCACTCTTTGCAGATGACATGATGGTATACTTAGAGAACCCTAGAGACGCAACTAAAAATCTACTAGAAACAATTCACAACTTTAGCAAAGTTGCAGGATTCAAAATCAATCCACATAAATTATCAGGATTTTTGTATAATACCAACAAAATTCCGCAGCAAGAGATACAAAAAGAAATTCCATTCCAAATAACGGATGACAGGATAAAATATTTGGGAAGCTATCTGCCAAGGAAAAGTCAGAAACTATATGAACTAAACTACAAAACAATTTCCACACAAATAAAATCAGACGTAGTCAATTGGAAAAACATTAAGTGCTCATGGGTAGGCAGAGCGAATATAATAAAAATGACAATACTACCCAAACTAATGTACTTATTTAGTGCCGTACCAATCAAACTCCCAAGAAATTATTTTAAAAATATAGAAAAAATAGTAGCAAAGTTCATTTGGAAGAATAAAAGGTCAAGAATTTCAAGTGGATTAATGAAAAAAATGCAGATGAAGGTGGCCTTGCTGTACCAGATCTAATACTATATTATAAAGCAGCAGTCATCAAAACCGTTTGGTACTGCCTGAGAAAGAGAGCCGTCGATCAGTGGCATAGGATAGGATATCAGGACAATCTAGGCAATAACTTTTGCAATTTAGTGTTTGATAAACCCAAAGACTCCAGCTTTTGGGATAAGTACTCACTATTCTGCAAAAACTGCTAGGAAAATTGGAAACTAGTGTGGAAGAAATTAGGGCTTGGCCCATACCTAACACCACATACCAAGATAAGATCTAAATGGGTTCATGATTAGATATAAAGAGTGATATTGTAAGCAAATTAGAGGAATGTAGTATAGTTTACCTCTCAGACCTGTGAAGATGGAATAAATTTATGTCCAAAGAAGATCTGGAACTCCTAATTGAACACCAGATAGATAATTTTGATTATATTAAGTTAAAAAGTTTCTGTACAAATAAAACTAATGCAGACAAGATAAGGAGGGAAGCATCAAATTGGGAAATCATCTTTACATTTAATGGTTCTGATAAAGGCCTCATTTCTAAAATATAGAGAGAATTGTCTCATATATATAAGAATTCAAGCCACCCTTCAATAGATAAGTGGTCAAGTGATATGAACAGACAATTTTCAGATGATGAAATTAAAACCATCTCTAATCATATGAAAAGTTGCTCCAAATCACTATTGATCAGAGAAATGCAAATTAAGACAACTCTGAGGTACCACTACACACCTGTCATATTGGCTAAAATGACAGGAAAAGATAACGATGAATTTTGGAGGGGATGTGGGAAAGCTGGGACACTAATACATTTTTGGTAGAACTGTGAACGGATCCAAACATTCTGGAGAACAATTTGAAGCTATGCTCAAAAAGTTATCAAACTGTGCATACCCTTTGACCCAGCAGCGTTTCTATTGGGCCTATATCACAAAGAGATCTTAGAGGAGGGAAAGGGACCCACATGTGCAAGAATGTTTGTGGCAGCCCTTTTTGTTGTGTCTGGAAACTGGAAACTGAATGGATGCCCATCAATTGGAGAATGGCTGAATAAATTATGGTATATGAATGTTATGGAATATTATTGCTCTGTAAGGAACGACCAGCAAGATGATTTCAGAGAGGCCTGGAGAGACTTGCATGAACTGATGCTGAGTGAAAAAAGCAGAACCAGGAGATCCTGATACACAGCAGCAACAATATTACATGATGATCAATTCTGATGGACATGGCTCTCTCCAAGAAAGAATTGTCTCAAACCAGTTCCAATTGTTCACTGAAGAAGACCATATACACCCAGAGAGAGGGATATGAAATATGGACCACTATGTAACATTTTCATGATCTCTATTGAGGTTTGCTTGCATTGTGTTTCCTTTCTCTGATTTTCTTTTGTTTTTTGTAGATAGGATTTTTCTTGCACAACTTGTCAACTATTATTACATTATTAACATGTAGTGGACTTCCTGCCATCTAGGGGAGGGGAGGGGACCGGGGGGTAAAATTTGTAATGGAAATCTTTGTAAATATCAATGCTGGGGAACTACCCATACATGTGTTATACAAATAAAAAGCTTTAATAAAAAAACGAATTAAAAAGAAAAAAAAAGTAGATTAGAAAAAGGGAAGGGATCAAACATTTGTTGAATGCCTGGTATATGCCATATACTATTAAGTACTTTATGAGTATTATTTCATTTAATTTTCAAAACAACTTTATGAGGTAGGTGTTATTATTACACCTATTTTACAGTTGTTGAAATTGAGGCAGGCAGAGAGAGGGTAAGTGACTTTCCCAAAGTCATATAACTAGTAAGTAATTGAAGCTAGATTTGAATTCATGTTTTCCAAGCTTCCTATCTTTCCCATTCATTACCCTTTTTGCCTGAGAAATTTTTATATGGCCCAAGGTATAAAAAGCATAAAAATGGGTACACAAATCAAATATTTACTAATAAATCCTAATTTGCTACCCCAAAATTCAGTTACATGACACCATATACTGTCACAAACCATAGTTCAAGAAGCTTTCTTCTATGCAATGAGACACATAACGAATCAATGATAGGTGATTTTTCTCCAAAATGAAAGAGATAAACATATTTGAAACAAAAATGTTCTATTATAGTTGAAAACAGAAAAAGTTGAAATAAAAAGCAACAATACAATTATATACACATGTGTACATGACATACAATTATGTAATATGCATGTGTACATATATAAGTGTATAGATATAGGTATAGATATAGATAGATAGTGTATACACACACATACATATATGGACATGTGTCAGTATGTAGTCTATCTAAACCAAATCAAGGACTGGTGACTAGACATTAGCTTTGTGTCCATGTGCATACTGTCTTCTGGTTCCCAGTTCTCTGCAATAGTTACCTCTTTTATCAACTCTGTTGCAGTGATTATCCACCTCTCATTCAACCTTGTCTTGCTAAGTTCAGAATAGTGGAGGAGGACAACATGACCACAGTGCTGAGCACTGAGGTGCTAGTAGTAGCCAAAAAGTCTGACCTGTTCCCTGATATCCAGACTATTGAGACCACTTCTTAAGTGGGATGTACCATCATTAAAACTGATTATATGTAAAGCAATCAATTCTGAAGACAAAGCACTTTTCTAGGAAACTGAGAAGAAAGTCATAAGCAAGATCAAAAACCAGCAAAAAGTTAGTAACAAGGAGATCAAGATCTTAGAAAATAAACTGGGAAAGCTGAGTCAGGAGATATGATTTATTTTGGATTTTGGTGATTTGTTCTTTTTAAAGTTTTTGTTTTTTTTTTTTTAATGACTGCTCAAGTCATTTTCACATAGGATCCTTTTGTTCTATTTTGTTTTGCCTTTTTTTTTTGTTTAATCCAATCTTAAAAAAGACCAGAAAAAATCAATAATATGAATGAAAATAACCTTTGAGTACAAAATAGAAAGATAACTTAAGAATCACAGGAATACTATGAAAAATTAAAATATTTGAATATGCTAATGCAGAA
The DNA here is from genome assembly GCA_023553655.1 of Myrmecobius fasciatus. Lineage (NCBI taxonomy): Eukaryota > Metazoa > Chordata > Mammalia > Dasyuromorphia > Myrmecobiidae > Myrmecobius > Myrmecobius fasciatus. The sequence goes on from JAJPUD010010057.1 coordinate 33,698, forward strand.
AAAAAAGAAAAAGTAGTGAAATCATAACAATCAGTTCAGCCTTAAATTTGCAGGAATAATTTTGAAATCCAACCACAAATTTTATTGACATCATCCAAACTACTAATGTATACTAGATGTTATCTATGTCTATCCCTTAATATACATATCCATGTCTATGCATATACATATGCATATACCTATATATGTATATCATGTATGTATCAGCATATATGTATGTGCAGAAGTATCATGCGTATGTTCATGTGTAGCATACACATAGGCATCATTCCATGTATCTTAATCTATATAATCTATGTGAATATATGTATATGTACATACATGTGTATTACATATTGTATATGTGTATATATTTGCATGTATAAACTTACATGCATTTATGTTGTATGTATATATATATAAATATAAATACAAATACAAATATATGTGTGTGTGTGTGCATATACATACACACCTGTGAAGTGATGTCTATGTAGTATATTTCTTTCTAGTTAATTTCCTTTGAAATTCTATCTATTTTTAGTTCGTACATTTAGAAATATTTTATGAAAATATGTTTATGAAATCTTATGAGAAATATTTTTATGAACTATAGTCTACAATAAAGTCTCAAAATAGTTAATGATATGAATGTTTAAGAACTATTTTTCTAGAGGAAAATGTGCATGTGTATGTATATATACATAGTTATGTGTGTTTCATTTTGCCCTTTTACATTCAATAAACATTTTGTATTTATCCTAGAAAGCAATTTATATCTAAATCATGAACCCATTTTAATCTGTATAGGTCTGAATGAATGCCTGGTTTCTGATATATTATTTTCCAACTTTTCCAACAATTTTTTTCAAATACTGAGTTCTTATTTCAGAAGATGGGGTTTGGGGCTTTATCAAAGCCTAGATTCCCAAATGGTTCTGATGACCACTGCTTTATAATATAGGTTTAAGTTTGGTATAGCTAGGCCATCTTCATTTGATTTTTTTTCTTTATTAATTCCATTGAAATTATCGACATTTTGTTCATTTAAGTGAAATTTGTTACTACTTTCTCTATAAAGTAGTTTTTTGACGGGTATAGTTTGACTGGCATGACAGTGAAAAATTAGATTAATTTAGATAGAATTGCCATTTTCATTATATTAGCTTTGCTTATCCATGAGCACTTGCTATTGTTCCAGTTGTGTGCATGTAACTTTATTTGTATAGAAAGTGCTTTGTAAGGGATCTAGGGGAGTGGAGCCAAGATGACAGAAGGCAGACATGACTTTCTGTGACCTCCTCTGACCTTTTCTTGAACCAACAGTAGATTAAGCCTCTAAACTGGTTTTGGAGTCAAAGAACCCACAAATATTTGGAGTACAACACATTTCTAGACAAAGATACCTTGGAAGAACTTCAGAACAAGTCTGTTTTAAAAGGTCAGGGGGACAGTCTGCCAAGATCTGACCACAGCACAGGGAGACCAAAGTATAAAACTGGGACAGGGAGTCAGAGCATTGAGCTTCCATGCACCTGGGTATTTTCTGTGAGCCTCTTAGGCCCCTCTGTCCTGGTTGCAAGCAGGTGGTTTGACAATATTGAACGCCAGAAGAATGCAGAAGCTGACACTGATTACCCAGCACCAGAACTCAATCAGCAGAAATGCCTCAGGGCAAACCAAAATAGCTGTTGCTTCTTTGCACTGAGCAGATCTCAAACCTTAAAAAAATGAGGAAAAAAAAAACAAAAACAAAAACAAAAAAAAACCCTCACCACAGACAGCTTTGATGGAGAGAGACTAGAAAAGGCCTAAAATCCTGAGGTTCCGAAAGGCAAATCCACTAAAGATGAAGCCCTAAAAGGAGATATATACCAGTCCCCATATCACAAAGCTGTCTTGGAAGATTTCATGAAGGATCTTAAAAGAAAGCTAGAAAAATTGGGAAAGGAAATGAGATCATTGCAAGAAGGGATGGGAAAAGCATGTAACTTCCTACAAAATAGATTTGATGAAATGAAAAAGCATTATAACTCCTTAGAAAATAAATATGAAAAAGATATCAATTTATTGAAAAACAAAATTTGTGAAATGGAAAAAAATCAATGAACAAAACAATTAAATTGGCCAAATACAAAAAAGTTTAAAAAATGACTGAAAAAAATAAATCACTAAAAATTGGAATTGAACAAATGGAAGTGAATAACTCAAATGACTTCAAAAATCAATCAAACAAAAACAAAAAGATGAAAAAATAGAAGAAAATATGAAATACTTCCTAGGAAAAAGAACTGTCCTGAAAAGTAGATCTAGGAGAGACAATCTAAGGATTGTAGGAATTTCTGAAAGCCACAATGAAAAAAAGAAACTAGATATTATCTTACAGGAAATCATAAAAGAAAACTTCCCTGATGTCGTGGAATCAGAAGGTAAAATAGACATTGAAAGGATTCACTGATCATGTCCTGAAAGACGTTGCAAAATTAAAACCCCAAAAAGTATCATGGCTAAATTTCAGAACAATTGCACCAAGGATAATATATTGCATGGAGAAAGAAACAATTTAGGATTACTCAGGATCTAGAAGCTTCCACATTAAAGACTCTAAGAGCCATGAATTTGATTTCTCAAAAGATAAAAGAACTTGGATTACAGCCAAGAATAAACTATCCAGCTAAGATGCACATTCAATGATATAGGTGAATTTCATCTATTTCTCATGAAAACACCAGAACTGAACAAAATACTTAATATTCCAACACAGAACTAAAGAGACGTATAAAAAGGTAAAAAGGAAAGAACTCTTGAGAACTATGTTTTTGTTATGAGTTAACTCAGGGTATAATTTGATTTTATCATGATAATACAAAAAAAGAAAAAAAAGAGATGGAAAGGGGATTGTATTGGAAAAAAGAAAAAAAACAGGTAAAATAAAGGAAATTACATCTCATGAAGAGGCAAAGAAAATCTATTATAATTGAGGGAAAGAAGAGAGGGGGTTGAGCATTGTGTGAATCTTACATTCATCAGATTTGGCTCAAAGAGAAAATATCAGATATAGTTGTGTTAACAGAGAAACTTGCCTTACCTTATAAGGAAGTGGCAGGGGAAAGGTCAAAAGAAAGGGAAAGACTAATAAAAGTGAAAACAGAAGTATTAGAATAAAGGTGTAGAAAAGGGGAAAGAACTCTAAAAGGAGACCACTTTTTGAGGGAGTTGGTTATGAAGATCAAAATGCTGGAGAGGAAGTAAGGGGGGGAGGAAAGATAAAAGGATAACTTACGGTCAATAACATGGGAGGAAATACAGAATTCCTTATTTTTACTGTGAATGTGGATGGGACAAACACTCCCATAAAACAAGAGGATGGTATACTGGATTAAAAGATAGAATCCTACAATATGTTGTTTACAAGAAACACATTTAAAACAGAGTAAAGATAAAGGGCTAAAGCAGAATCTATTATGCTTTAGGTGAAGTAAAAAAAAAAAAGCAGGGGTAGATATCTTGGCCTCAGATCAAGTAAAAGCAAAGATGGATCTAATTTAAAAAGATAAGGAAGGAAACTATATCTTGCTAAAAGGTACCATAGATAATGAAGCAATATTGATACTAAACATATGTGCATCAAGTGCTATAGCATCCAAATTCCTAGAGAATAAGGTAAGAGAGATACAAGAAGAAATAGACAGCAATACTAAAATAGTAGGAAACCTCAACCTTGCTCTCTCAGAACTAGATTAATCAAACCACAAAATAAATAAGAAAGAAATAAAAGACGTAAATAGAATACTAGAAAAATTAGGTATAATAGATCTTTGGAGAAAATTGAATGGTGACAGAAAGAAGTTTAGTTTTTTTCTCAGTGGTTCATGGAATCTATACAAAAACCGAACATGTGTAAGAACATAAAAACCTCAAAATCAAAAGCAGAAAGGCAGAAATAGTAAATGCATTTTCTTCAGATCATGATGCAATAAAAACCTCATGTAATATATGACTAGGAGAAAATAGAGCAAAAAATTGGAAATAAATTAATCTAATCCTAAAGAATGAGTGGGTGGGGACAGCTAGGTGGCACAGTGGATAGAGCACCAGCCCTGAAGTCAGGAGGATCTCAGTTCAAATCTGGTCTCAGACACTTAACACTTCCTAGCTGTGTGATCCTGGACAAGTCACTTAACCCCAGTTTCATCACCAAAAAGCAAAGAATGAATGGGTGAAGCAAGAAATCATAGACACAATCAACCACTTCATCCAAGAGAATGATAATAATGAGACAGCATACCAAGATTTGTGGAATACAGCCAAAATGGTTATTAGAGGAAATTTTATATCTCTAGATGCTTATTTGCATAAAATCGAGAAAGAAAAAAATCAATGAATTGAGCTTACAATTAAAAGAGCTAGGGGAAAAAAAACAAATTTAAGTACTCAATAAAATAACAAATTTGAAATTTTGTAAATAAAAGGGGAGATTAATAAAATTGAAAATAAGAAACCTATTGATTTAATAAATAAAACTAAGAGTTGGTTTTATGAAAAACAACAACAAAATAAATATTTAGTTAATTTGTTTAGAAAAAGGAAAGAAAAAATCAAATTGTCAGTCTCAAAAATCATAAGGTAGAACTTTCAACCTATGACGAGGAAATTAGAGCAATAATTAGGAGTTATTTTGTCTAACTATATGCCAAAAATGGATTACTTAAGTCAAATGGAGGAATATATACAAAAAATATAGATTGCCCAGGTTAACAGAAGAGAAAATAAATTATTTAAATAGTCCCATTTTAGAAAAAGAAATAAAACAAGTCATTAATCAACTCCCTAAGAAAAATTCTCCAGGGCCAGATGGATTTACATATGATTTCTACCAAACATTCCAGTAACAATTAATTCAAATACCATATAAACTATATCAAAAAACACAAAAAGAAAGAATACTATGAAATTCCTTTTATGACACAGATATTGTCCTGATACGTAAACCAGGTAGGGTGAAAACAGAGAAAAAAAACTATAGAGCATTTGTTCTAATTTATATTGATGCAAAAATCTTAAAAATATTATAAATGAGATTACAGAAAATCATCCCCAAATAATACACTATGACCAAGTAGGATTTATGCCAGGATTGCAGAGCTGCTTCAATATTAGGAAAACTATTATCGTAATTGACTGTATCAGTAACCAATGAACACAAATCATATGATTTTTTCAATAAATGCAAGAAAAAGCATTTAATAAAATTCAACACCCATTCCTATTAAAAACATTAGAGAGTATAGGAATAAATGGACTTTTCCTTAAAATGTTCAGTAGCATCTATTTAAAACCATCAGCAAGCATCATATGTAATGACGACAAATTAGAACTATTCCCAATAAGATCAGGAGTAAAACAAGGTTGCCCACTAACACCATTACTATTTAATATTGTATTAGAAATGTTAGCTTTGGTAATAAGGGAGGTAAAAGAGGTTAAAGGAATTAGGGCAGATAATGACATAACCAAATTATCACTCTTTGCAGATGATATGATGGTATATTTAGAGAAACCTGGAGAATCAACTAAAAAAACTACTAGAAACATTTCATTAAAAAAATGCAGGATACAATAAATTCACATAAATCATCAGCATTTTTATATATTATCAACAAAGCCCATGAGCAAGAGGTACAAAAAAGTTCATTAAAAATAACTGTTGATAGGATAAAATATTTGGGAATGTATATGGCAAGGGAAAATCAGGAACTATATGAACACAACTACAAAGCACTTTCTACACAAATAAAGCCAGATCTAATCAGGAAAAATATCAAGTGGCCATGAATAGGCAGAGCAAATATAATCAAAATCACAATATTACCCAAATTAATATACTTATTTAGTGCCATACCAATCAAACCCCCAAGAAATTATTTTACAGAGAAAAAATAATAACATAGTTCATATGGAAGAACAAAAGGTCAAGAATGTCAAGGGAATTAATGAAAAAAAAATGCCAATGAAGCTATGCCAGACCTAAAACTATGTTATAAAGCAGTGATCATCAAAACCATTTGGTACGAGATAAGAAATAAAGTAATCAATCAGTGCAGTATGTTCAGATCACAGGACAAAATAGTCAATATCTATAGTAATCTAGTGTTTTACAAACCCAAAGACCTCAGATTTTGGGATAAAAATCACTATTTGACAAAAATACCTGGGAAAATTGGAAACTAGTATGGAAGAAATTGTTCCACACCTAACACCACGTACCAAGATAAGGTCAAAATGGGTTCAAAATTTAGACATAATGAATGATATTATAAGGAGATTAGAAGAGCATAGGATAGTTTACTTTTTCTATTTTTGGAGGAGAAAGGAATTTGGGTCCAAATAAGACCTGGAACTCATTATTGAACACCACATTGATAATTTTGATTATATTAGGTTAAAAATTTTTTGTACAAACAAAACTAATGCTGACAAGATTAGATGGAAAGCAATAAATTGGGAAAATAATTTTATATTTAAGGTTCTGATAAAGGACTCATTTCTAAAATATATAGAGATTTGGCTCAAATTTATAAGAATTCAAATCATTCTGAAACTGGTAAATGGTCAAAGGATATGAACAAACAAATTTCAGATGAAAATAAAACCATTTCAAGTCATATGAAAAAGTGCTCTAAATCACTATTGATCAGGGAAATGCAAATTAAGACAACCTTGAGATAACACTACACACCTCTCAGATTAGCTAAAATCACAGGAAAAAATAATGACATGTTGGAAGGTTATGGAAAAACTGGCATACTAATACATTGCTGATGGAAATGTGAATGGATCCAGTCATTCAGGAGAGCAATTTAGAACTATGTTGAAAAAGTTATTAAACTGTGCATACTCTTTGTTCCATCAGTGTTTCTATTGGGCTTATATCCCAAAGAAATCATAAAGGAAGGAAAGGGCCCCACATGTGCAAGAATGTTTGTGGCAGCCCTTTTTGTAGTAGCAAGAAAGTGGTAAATGAATGAATGGATGCTCATCAGTTGGACAATGGCTGAATAAGTTATGGTGTATGAATGTTACAGAATATTATTGTTCTATAAGAAATGATCAGGAGGATGATTTCAGAGAAGCCTGGAGAGACCTACATGAAGTGATGCTAAGTGACATGAGCAGAACCAGGAGATCATTATACACAGCAACAAGACTATATGATGATCAATTCTGATAGACGTGGTTCTCTTGAACATTGATGTGAGTCAAACTAGTTCTTATTGTTCCTCAATGAAGAAAGCCATATGCTTCCAGAGAGAGACTTGTGGGAACTGAGTGTGGTTCACAACACAGCATTTTAACACTTTCTGTGGATGTTTGCTTGCATTTTGTTTTCCTTCTTAGGTTTTTTTTCTCTTTCTAGATCCAATTTTTCTTGTATAGATATGTATACATATATTGGATTTATCATATATTTTACCATATTTAACATGTATTAGACTATCTGCATTCTAGGGGAGAGGGTGGGGGGACAGAGGGAAAAATTTGGAACAGAAAGTTTTGCAAAGGTCAGTGGAGAAAAATTGCTCATTTGTTCTGTAAATAAAAAGCTTTAATAAACAAAAAAAATTGTTCTCCTTAATTTAAAGGCATAGAAAATTAAGTTTAATATTCTTGGAAGTTTTCTTTTGGGGATCTTTTTTCAGGAAATGACTAGTGTTTTTTTTTTTAATTTCTATCAACACCTGATTCTTGGATATCAGGACAATTTTCCTTAATAATTTCTTACAATGTACAGGCTCTTTTTTTCATCATGTCTTTCAAATAATTCAAAAATGTATGATTTCCTCTACTCAAATTATTTTATAGGTCAGGTTGTTTCCAATGTGGTATTTCACATTTTCTTTGTTTTTCCAATTCTTTTTTTTAATTAAAGCTTTTTATTTGCATAACATATGTATGGGTAGTTCTTCAACATTGACCCTTACAAAGCTTTCCATTACAAATTTTCCCCCATAGTCTCCTCCCCTCCCCTCGATGGCAGGTCCACTACATGTTAATTATATTAAAATACTTGACAAGTCGAATAGATGTATACATATTTCCATACTTATCTTGCTGTGCAAGAACAATCATATCTACATGAACAAAAATATTTGAAAAAGGAACTCAATGAAAGCAAACAATGATAGAGATCATGAAAATGTTATGTTGTGGTCCACATTTCACATCCCTCTCTCTGGGTGTATATGGCTTTCTTTACTGAACAATTGGAACTGGTTTGAAACATTTCATCATTGAATAGAGCCATGTCCATCAGAATTGATCATCATATAGTCTTGCTGTTGCCATGTATAATGATCTCCTGGTTCTGCTCGTTTCACTGAGCATCAGTTCATGCAAGTCTCTCCAGGCCTCTCTGAAATTGTCCTGCTGCCCACTTCTTACAGAACAATAATATTCCATAATATTCATATACCATAATTTATTCAGCCACTCTCCAATTGATGGGCATCCATTCAGTTTCCAGTTTCTAGCCACTACAAAAAGGGCTGCCACAAACATTCTTGCACATGTGGGGCCCTATCCTTCCTTTAAGATCTCTTTAGGATATAAGCCCAATAGAAATGCTGCTGGGTCAAAGGGTATGCACAGCCCAATAACTTTTTGAGCATAGTTCCAAATTGCTCTCCAGAATTGTTGGATCTGTTCACAGTTCCACCAACAATGTATCAGTGTCCTAATTTTCCCACAACCCCTCCAACATTCATCATTATCTTTTCCTGTCATTTTAGCCAATCTGACAGGTATGTAGTGGTACCTCAAAGTTGGAGAGGAGTTGGAGGTTTTTCTAAATTTATACATTTCATACATGTTTTGAGGTACCACAATTCTGTTTTGTTTGTAAAGCATTTTGCCTTCTTTGATACAGAAATGCCATAGTGGTCTGTTCTGTATCAGTATTTCCTATATCTCACAAATGGTTCCAAAATTCTTCAGAGAGACTTTGAGAATGTCCTTGTATTGCTTCTTCTGTCTTTCCTGTGATTACTTGTCTTGTGTAAAGTCTTGGTAATAGAGTTTTTTCAGTAAAGGTACAATTAGCATTCAAACAATGTAGCCAGATCATCAAAATTGTGCTCTCTTTAGTATAATTTGAATACTTGGCAGTTAAGTCCAAAAAAGAATCTGAGTTAAAGAATTATCTTACCAAATAATCTTCAAAATCTTCTTAAATCAATTCAAATGGAAGTTAATCAGTTTCCTGGCATGGATGTCACTGGTATACTATCCAGGTTTCAGGGGCAACACAATGGTTCTGTAAACCTTCAGTTTGTTAGAGAGCTTAATACCTCTTCTTTTTAACACTTCTCTTCAGAGCCTTCTAAACAGTGAGCTAGTTCTGGCAATTTGTCTATCAACCTCATCAACTATGTGGCCATCCCCAGAAAGTATACTGCAAGGTAAGTGAACTTATTCATAGTATTCAAAATTTCTCTTTGCTGTAACTGTGGATTCTATGTCTGAATGATGTGATGATGGCTGGTGGAGAATTTCTGTTTTCCTATGTTTATTATTAGTCCAAAATCATCACAAAAGGCAGAAAACTTATCCCTATTTTATTGTATCTCAGTCTTATAAGCTGCAGCAATTGCATAATCATCTGTGAACAAAGCGTTCCATGCTAATTCCCTCCAATTTTGTCTTGTTCTGTAACTTTTTCAAGTTAAATATTTTATTCTCATTATTGTAGTTGACCTCGATGCCAATTTTGTCCTTGTTGAATGTATATGAAATGACTGAAAACATAATGTTAAAAAGCATGCTAGTCTTTTTCATTCACAGAGCCCTGATTCACTCATTATTGACTTAGAAATTATGAGAACATAGTCCATTGTCCAGAACCTCTACAAGGTTCTAATTTTGAACTGGTTTAAAATATTGCTTATTTTCATTGTGCAATCAACTTTTGTCCTGATCTTCCACAAGCTCTGAATATTGAAATCCATAGTCAAATTAAACCTCTTTTCTACTCTGATAGTTAGATTACTATCATGAACTCACTTATTACCAAATGCTGTTTTTAAAACAATTATCCTTTGCCTAGGAGTTGTTGAGCATTTAACTGTGAAATTATTTGACCCCAAGAATTGAAAAAGATTCTGATTCTACAGCTAGGTCTTTTCCTCCACTATCACAGTACTAAATTAATAATTATAATTTATTTTTAAATGTTTGTTTATGAACTATTATATATAGATACATGTAAATCTTTTTAATTGCCAATAATTCATATTATCATTAAAAATGAGTTTTCATGACAAGTTATTGATAATTAGAAGAATACTCATTTTTTTTTACAAAATAATACTAATTGAATTTTGTGTGGGTAAGAGAGTGGGTACATCTACTTGTTGCATTTATGATTCCTCATTTCTTCTTCACATCTATTATCTTAAAAAAGAAATATACTAAAATACGTAATTCATGACATGCATTAAGTTTTTGCAATAACTCAGATTTATATGGAGCTTTAAAGTTTCAAAATATATTCTTCATGCCTATGAGTTAGATATATCTATATAATTATTGTCATTTTACCAGTGGGGAAACTGAGGCTAGATAAGTTAAAATGAACTCCATTGTCATTATATATTGTAGAGGACCATAGATAATGGGGGGACTCTTGGTGAGGTATAAGGCCCTTCAACCTGCTGACAATGTCTGGTTCAGCTCTCATCTCACCTTGGGGGCGTCTCAGCCTTTCTGAGAAGTTGGTGGGAGGGAATGATGAGATGTGTTCTACTTGAAGCAAAGATACTGGCAGTAAAGAAACATTTACATAATAATAACAGGGTGTTCTAGTTAGCACATGCTGAGTGTGTTGTGGTGATGCGATTGTACTAAGTTATTTGAGGCTGAGAGAACTTGAAATAAACAGACTCCATATTTGACCATATACAGGTGGTCCTTGCTTATAATTTGCATTTCCCTTTCCCTTGCCTGTCTTTAGTATCTCTTTCTTATTAAACAAAGCCAAAACCAAGTTTAAAAACATATAATATTGAATAAACCAATTTTTAATCTTTCTGGGAAGAGAATAATAAAATTGTAGCTGCATTAATACAGCAGGCTTATCTAGTGTTTTTAGAATACGTACAAAATTATTATGATATTCTTTTTATGGCTTCATGTCAATATAAGATGGATTAGTATAGAGACACCAGCCTATAATGAAGAAAGGAATTATAAGCATTCTCATATTTTCAGTAAGAAAACCTTTGAAAATAGGTTTAAATGATTTCTTAAATATAATAATAATTAGAATTTGTGAATGTTTTCTTCTACTAAGATCTACTTTAGAATAGTTCATTGCCAGCATAGTACAGGAGGAAATAACTGCATTCAAAATGATATGAAGAATTACAGTTAAGCTAAAACATCAAAGAAAAAACAAGGGGAAACCTGAAGAAGACAATAAAATAGAGAATGTCCATATCCACATCTTTCACTAGGTCCAAATGTATCTTACCCACATTGTCCTAGGAATGATTTGGTGACTCCTGTAATAAAAAAAAAAGGTGGCTTTATCGTCCAGCAGCATTTCCATTGTTATTAGATTACTATCATGAATTCACTTATTACCAAGTGCTATTTTTAAAGCAATTATCCTTTACCTAGGAAGATGTATGCCAACAATTCCCACTCTAGTAAAGTAGGTTCCTTTAAAATAAAATAAAATATCTATGTAAGAGCTTTTCTTTGAGTATGTGTGTACTGGGCCAGATAAAACTCCAGTCCTTTCTTTTTTTGTAAAAAATGATGAAAAGGCACCTGAGTGCCTATGAAGTGAGTGGACTAGAAGCCTTTTCACTGCATAAGATTGCCATGTCTGTTGCTTAAATGCAAAAAAGGGTGGGAACTCAATGTCCTTTCCTTTGTTTAAGAAGAATCAGGAATTGTTTGTGGGCTGTGAAATGTCTGAGCCTCTAAAATCAAAGTCAAAGAAAAAGGCAACCACTTTCCTTATATATCTTTGCAAGCAATATGATGTCTTGTTTCCTTTTCCAATAAAGAATAACACACAATGCTGTTTGCCTCTCACCTACATATACAAGTTGTTTCCAGAAAAGATACTTGAAGAGCACTTGAGGTCATCTCCATTGCCATTGTTCTCAGCTATGTGACTTTGAGTTTCCCTACAGCTTGAAATGTAACATGAATTCACAGTCACATAAAAATTGGATCCAAAGTGTTAGAATCTCTGTGCCATTTATCTTCCCCAAGGAATGTCTGCATTGACCTCAAAGAACTGAAACAATAGAGATATTTAGTTTACAAGTTGTTCACATAATAAAATGAATAATTTGCTAACTTATATAGGCAAATCAATAAATCACCCCATCTACCCCATCTATATTGTATTCATGTAAGGAGATAAACCTCAGGTGATTAAAAACATTGTTAAGATTGTGAAATATTTATTTATTCTTTTTCCAAGTGAAAAAATAAACAATGAGAACCTTCAATGTAGAGAGTATACAAAAAGACAAAGACATACAAAATTTGACTAAGACATTTCCATTGCTCTCCTGTCCCAAGCTTAAGCGGTGTCAAACTTGGACAAGGAGCCTCTCCCAGCAAAACCCCAGAGTGCAGACAGAACCAGATTAATATGTAATGAAGAAAAGTTTTTAAAATAAAATAAACAAATGTAATGTCAGATAATGCTAATTTGTGGTTTTCTAATTTGTAGTCAGCCAGAATCCAGTGCTATCTTCTTTCCAACATGTTGGTTTAGGGCAGGGATTCTCTCTACATTTTTCTCCTTCGTAAAATAAGAGTGTTGCACTATAATAGATATGATAGCAAATGCATATAGTATGTAACAACATGTAAGTACATTTAAAAAGTACAAATAGTTGTCAACTAATCAAAAAGTATTTGTAAGTTTATATTATCTGCTCAGTTCTGGGAAGTGAAAGAGTTCCTGTTTTCTCTCTACTGAAAGTAATTAATGTGTGTTTATCTGTGGATCTCTACATGTACATGCATATATGAAAATAGTACACATCTATATTAAATATGTGTATATTTATATTCATATATGTGTATAGCTACATTCTGTGTGTATTTATATCTAAAGCTACAATTATCTAATATTTTATTATATATATATACATATATATATATATACATATTTAATTGTTAACAACTCCTTATGACCCCATTTGGGGTTTTCTTGGCAAAGATATTGATGTCATTTCCCATTTCCTTTTCTAAATCATTTTATAGATTTGGAAACTGAGGTAAATTGAGTTAAATGACTTGCCCATTATTAATTCCTTTTCCCCTATAATTTGTCTTCTTTCATCTTTCCTTTTTCCATGTCTATTGATTCCTTCATTTCTTTTCCTTGCTTTTAGTTCTGGTTTTGGCACTTACTATATGGGGAGGTGAACTAAATATACTGAATTTCAAATCATATATCTATAAAATATATATATATATGTAAATATATATATATATATATAAAATGATGAGGAAAATAGGTTGTCCCACAGAGTAATTATGGAGGAAATATTTTGTAAATATCTAAAAGTAATGTAATTTTTTTTAATATTATTTTTATTAAAGCTTTTTATTTGTATAACATATGTATGGGTAATTCCCCAGCATTGATCTTTACAAGGCTTTCCATTACAACTTTTACCCTCAGTCCCCTCCCCCCCAGATGGCAGGAAGTCCACTATATGTTAATAATGTAATAATAGTTGACAAGTTGTGCAAGAAAAAGTCTATCTACAAGAAAAAAAAAGAAAATCAGAGAAAGGAAACACAATGCAAGCAAACCTCAATAGATGGCATGAAAATGTTACATTGTGGTCCATATTTCATATCCCTCTCTCTGGGTATATATGGTTTTCTTCAGTGAACAATTGAAAGTGGTTTGAGACAATTCTTTGTTGCAGAGAGCCATGGACCTCAGAATTGATCATCATGTAATATTGTTGTTGCTGTGTATGATATTCTCCTGGTTCTACTCGTTTCACTCAGCATCAGTTCATGCAAGTCTCTCCAGGCCTCTCTGAAATCGTCCTGCTGGTCGTTTCTTACAGAACAATAATATTCCATAACATTCATATACTATAATTTATTCAGCCATTCTCCAATTGATGGGCATCCATTCAGTTTCCAGTTTCTAGCCACCACAAAAAGAGCTGCCACAAACATTCTTGCACATGTGGGGCCCTTTCCTTCTTTTATGATTTCTTTGGGATATAAGCCCAATAGAAACATTGCTGGGTCAAAGGGTATGCACAGTTGGATAACTTTTTGAGCATAGCTCCAAATTGTTCTCCAGAATGGCTGTATCCGTTCACAGCTCCACCAACAATGCATCAGTGTCCCAGTTTTCCCACATCCCCTGCAACATTCATTGTTCTTTTCCTGTCATTTTAGCCAATCTGACAGGCGTGTAGTGGTACCTCAGAGTTGTCTTAATTTGCATTTCTCTGATCAATAGTGATTTGGAGCAACTTTTCATATGATTACAGATGGTTTTAATTTCATAATCTGAAAATTGTCTGTTCATATCCTTTGACAATTTATCTATTGGAGAGTGGCTTGAATTCTTATAAATATGAGGCAATTCTCTATGTATTTTAGAAATGAGGCCTTTATCAGAACCATTAAATGTAAAGATGATTTCCCAATTTGATGCTTCACTCCTAATCTTGTCTGCATTAGTTTTATTTGTACAGGAACTTTTTAACAATATAATCAAAATTATCCATCTGGTGTTCAATTAGGAGTTCCAGATCTTCTTTGGACATAAATTTATTCCATCTCCACAGGTCTGAGAGGTAAACTATACTACATTCCTCTAATTTGTTTATAATATCATTCTTTATATCTAGATCTTGAACCTATTTAGATCTTATCTTGGTATATGGTGTTAGGTATGGGTCAAGCCCTAATTTCTTCCACACTACTTTCCAATTTTCCCAGCAGTTTTAAGCAATGTAATTTTCAAGGCTTCTTATTATTTATGAAGAAATTAAGTTTGAAAGTGACTAGGATCCCAAAGGTAGTAGTAGTACTAGTAGTAGTAGTAGTAGAGTTGACACTCAAGAGAATATACTTCTATTTACTTCTAGTGAATAACACTGTCCACTTTACCATGCTGTCTTCCATAAGAATTTCTCCCTCCCTCCCGTCCTCTCTCTCTCTCTCTCTCTCTCTCTCTCTCTCTCTCTCTGTCTCTCTCTCTCTCTCTCTCTCTTTCTCACTCTCTCACTCCCTTCCCTCCGAATACATACATACATATATATATATATATATATATACATATGTATTTATACATATATAAACATCTATATCTATATATTTCATCTGAGGCCTACCTTGGAAAACCAATAATCTAGATAAATTGAAGGAATAAAGAACATTTCATCACCTAGAACACTAGAAACTAGACTCATGGAACACTTTAAACTCTTAAAATGATTGAAGACTTCCTACCTCAAAGAGCTTTTATTTTTGTGTGTTAAATCTATTGATATTTACCATATTATAAATCAATACATCTAGGTACAATTAAGAAAATAGTTTCAGCCTCATGTGCCCTCATGTGCCCTCAGTATTCTTCAGACTACACTTTAAGAAATATTAATTTAATGTATTTTATTTTTAAAACTTAATTTTAATTTATGTAATAAAACAAGCATTTTATAACATACTATGATAAAAAGATGATTTCACATGAAAATAAAAATCTTATATGGACAACTAGCTACTCCTTTTAAATATTTTATAATGTTTTCATGTAAATTTCTTTTCTTTTCTTTTTTTCCCCTTATCCTCAGCCTGAAGATGGCTATCATCACACACACATACATACTCAAATATATATAAAAAATCTTTCTATACATGCTTCTATCTTCAAATATATTTAAAGATCAACTTTTTCATTTTTTTGGAATTTCTATATTAAGATGAAATGAAAACAATTATAAGGAATTATTTTGCCCAATTATATGGCAATAAATTTAATAATGTAATTTTTGTTGTTGTTGTTTTTTTTCTTTTTTGCTGAGGCAATTGGGGTTAAGTGACTTGCCCAGGGTCACACAGCTAGGAAATGGTAAGTGTCTGAAACCAGATTTGAACTCAGGTTCTCTTTTCTTCAAGGCTACTGCTCTATCCACTGGGCCACCTAGCTGCCCCAATAATGTAATTGAAAGGGAAGAAAATTTACAAAAAAAATTATAAATTGCCTAGATTAGCAAAAGAGGAAATAAAATATCTAAAAAGAAATATTTAAAAGAAATTTAAAAAACCATAAATGAGCATCCTAGGGGAAAATCATCAGACCTAGGTAGATTCAAAAATGAATTCTATGAAACATTTTTTAAAAATCTAATATTAAATGATTTAAAACCATAGACAAAAAGAGGTTCCTACAGATTTCCTTTTAGGAAACAAATATGATACTGATACCTAAAACAGGAAAAGTAAAATCAGAGAAAGAAAATTATAGACCAAATTAATTAATGAATATGGCTGCAAAAATCCTAATCAAATATTAACATTAAAATTGCAAAATATAAAGATGATAAATTATGACAAAGTGGAATTTATACCACTAATGCAGGGATTGTTTAACATAAGGAAAACTCTTAATGTAATTGATTATATCAATAATAATTTTTTTTAAATCTTATTTTTATATTAATAGATACAGAAAAAAAACTATTGACAAAGGACACTGCATATTTCTATTAAAAATGCTTAAAACTATAGACATAAATGGATTTTTTCTTAAATTTATAATAAAACATTTTTAAACCACTAGCAAGAATTATATTTCTGAAGTCTGTGTAGCTATGCATGAATGTTGTTCTATGTATTTGTGTATAGATATGTATCTTGTGTGAATTTTTGGATGGGTGTGAGTGTATATATGTATATATGTATGTGCAAATGTATTCAGGTATGTGTGTGTGTATCCCTATGTTCAGGTACATATATGTTTGTGTATATGAATGTATTAAATAAATCTGCTTAACTGTGCATGCTTAGGGGAGAGGAAAGGAGAAAGAGCAATAAAAAAAATAAAATTAAAAAAATGTCCATAGCAGAGAACAAAAGAACAACCCTCAAGGGAGTGAAGAAAATATAGATAGTCATGAATATAATTTCTTCTACTACTATATAATCTTTCTTGAACAGAAAATTTATTATATTTTGAATCTTCCCTGATGTTCTGCTGGGCATATGACAACTTCTTGTTTTGTTTTGTTTTCCTTTTTTGTTCATTTTCTAATCTTTTTTTTAATAAACAGAAAACAAATAAAACGTTAAGAAAAATCAGTACAGGTATTTCCCCTCCACCCCATCTGCTTTCCCCAAATGAATACATGACACACTTTTAACTTTTGTCTGAACTGTTAGCATTTTCTTTATGACTATATAATCTAAACAACTGAAAAACTATTAACTCAAGCCCTAATTTTGTCCTATATATTAAAAAAAATAGAAAGGATATTGATAAGGGATAATTGGGCAGAAAGGTGCTAAATCAACTGAGAGCTATGTCATGAGAACCTTGATAAAAGGTTCTGCTTGATGCTTAAGGAAACAAAAAAATTGGGAAAAAGATGCTGTGGAAAATAAAGTAAACGAGAAAAGATTTATTTCATTATGATGAAAGTTCTATTGACTTTAAATAACATACATTATTGTATCTCTTTAGCATGGCTTCTTTTTTGTATACATTATATTTTCACACAAAATCTTTAGAACAAATTGTGTGACTTTGTTCATTTAAATGTGGTGTAGGGGTACTTGTTTTACTACTTAGACTAAGATAATGCATAGATTTGTTTTGTAAACACAAATACAGAAAACCTAGTGATCAGAGAAATACTTCATGGGGGAAAAATGTGCCAAATAGATTCTTAGCAATACTATCATATATAAAATCCTCATTTGATTCTCACCTGGACTATTTTGATAGAATATTAAAATAGTCACCTAATATGAAGTCATTCAATTAAATAATGTTGCCACATTAATTTCATTAATATATATCAATGTATAAAATCACAGAATGATGTTATTTATTATTACTTAGATTTCCACATCCATTTTCTTTCAAAACTCAGAATATGGGAATGCAAACTTTAAGCCAGGATAATATATATATATATATATATATATATATATATATA
>JAJPUD010010058.1:0-30335 GCA_023553655.1 Myrmecobius fasciatus
GGATTAGATTATTTAATTTCCAATTAACTCGTGGTCTGTTTTCTCCTGGCCTTATATTACATGTGAGTTTTATTGCATCATGATCTGAGAAGGATGAATTTACTATTTCTGCTTTTCTACATTTTATTTTGAGGTTTTTATGCCCTAAAACATGATCAATTTTTGTATAAGTTCCATGAACCCCTGAGAAAAAAGTATACTCCCTTTTATCGCCATTCAATTTCCTCCAGAGATCTATCATACCTCACTTTTCTAACATTTTGTTTACCTCCCTAACTTTTTTCTTATTTATTTTGTAGTTTGATTTATCTAATTCTGAGAGAGCAAGGTTGAGATCCCCCAATAGTATAGTTTTACTGTCTATTTCTCTTTGCATTTCTATTACTTCCTCCTCTAGGGATTTGGATGCTATACCACTTGGTGCATACACATATATACATATATATATTTAGTATTGATATTGCTACATTATCTATGGTACCCTTTTATAACATATAGTTTCCTTCCTTATCTCTTTTGATTAGATCTATCTTGACTTTTACTTAATCTGAGATAAGGATGGCTACCCCTGCTTTTTTTTGTTCACCTGAAGCATAAAAGATTCTGCTCCAACCCTTTACCTTCACTCTGTATGTATGTCTATGTTTTAGATGTGTTTCTTGTAAACAACATATTGTAGGATTCTGGCTTTTAATCCAGTCTGCTATCCACTTCCATTTTATGGGAGAGTTCATCCCATTCATATTCACAGTTAAAATAACTATATCTGTATTTCCTGCCATCTTATTTACCCAGAGTTATGATTTTTTCTTCCCTTTTCCCTTTCTCCTTTGCTCCCTCCCCAGTATTTTATTTTTGATGACCACCTCCCTCTAACAGTCCTCCCCCCTTTATAACCCCTCCCTCTTTTCTATACCTTTCCCCTAATCCTTCTATTAGTCTATCCCTTTCTTTTCCTCCTTTCCCTCCTACTTTCCTATAAGGAGGGTCAACTTTTTCTTTGAAGCCAAATGTGTCTTATATACTCTCTTAGAACCCAATCTAATGAAAGTAAGATTTACACAATACTCATTGTCCTCCTTTCCCTCAATTATATTAGATATTCTATGTCTCTTCATGAGATTTTGCCTTATTTTACCTCCCTTTTTTTTACTTTATTTTGCCTCTTTTCCCCTCTTTTTTTAGTATGATATCCCTTCCACCTCTAATTTCTTTTTGATTATTATCGAAGTAAAATCAAATTATATCTCCATTCTTTAAGGATACCCATAGTAGAAATATAGTTCTCAGGAGTTCTTTCCTTTTTACCTTTTTACGCTTCTCTAGAGTTCTGTGTTTGGAGGTCAAATTTTTTGTTCAGATCTGGTCTTTTCATTAGAAATAGGTGAAATTCTCCTGTATCATTGAATGACCATCTTCTTCCCTGGAAGATAATGCTCATTTCAGCTGAAAAACTTATTCTTGGCTGTAATTCAAGTTCTTTTGCCTTTCGGAATATCTGATTCCAAACCCTCAGAACTTCAGGAACCTCAGAATCTGGGGTCTGCTCTTCTTTCTCTCTGTAAAAGCTGTCTATGGTGAGAGGTCTCTTTTGTTTCTTGCTCATGTGTTTGAGCTAAGGTTTGAATCAAACTGCTCTGGGGCAGTTCATTGAGTTGCCTTCCGGTGTGGGGCTTGTCTGGCTAGATCCGCACTAGGACCGTGCTTTCAGCTTCTCTCAATCCACTCTTTATCAAAGGCAGATCTGCCAAAGCACTTGCTCACAAGTGGAGCAAAGTCGCCTAAGCGTCTGCCAGGAACTTCTTGGGTACCTAGAATCTGCCAACCTCTGTCTAAGTCCCTCTCCACCCCAGCTGCACACTGGCATTTGAGTGAGGCAAGCTGCCAATCCCTTGCATGTCTGAAACTGACCTGCTCCAGAGTTCTTTCAAAATAGATTTTTGATAGAAGTGCGTTTTACTCCAAGTGTTTGATGGAGACCTCACTTCAGAACCAGTTCTGAGGCTTAATTTGTTCTGGGTCTGAGGAAAGGTCTGAGGAGCTCACAGAGAATGATGTCTGCAGTTCACCATCTTGGCTCCGCCCCCCCGGGTATGGATAGTTTTGAGCATAGCTCCAAATTGCTCTCCAGAATGGTTGGATCTGTCACAGTTCCACCAACAATGTATAAGTGCCCTGTTTTTCCCATATCACCTCCAACATTCATCATTATCTTTTCCTGTCATTTTAGCCAATCTGACAGGTGTGTAGTGGTATCTCAGAGTTGTCTTAATTTGCATTTCTCTGATGAATAATGATTTGCAGCACCTTTTCATGTGACTACAAATAGTTTTAATTTCATCATCTGAAAATTGTTCATATCCTTTGACCATTTATCAGTTGGAGAGTGGCTTGAATTCTTATAAATATGAGACAATTTTCTATGTATTTTAGAGATGAGACCTTTATCATAACCCTTAAATCTTAAGATGATTTCCCAATTTATTGCTTCCCTCCTAATCTTGTCTGCATTAGTTTTGTTTGTACAAAAAAAATTTTTAACTTAATAGAGTCAAAATTATCTATCTGGTGTTCAATTAAGAGTTCTAATTCTTCTTCGGACATAAATTTATTCCATCTCCACAGGTCTGAGAGGTCAACTATACTATGTTCCTCTAATTTACTTATAATATCACTCTTTATATCCAAATCATGAACCCATTTAGATCTTATCTTGGTATGTGGTGTTAGGTGTGGGTCAAGCCCTAATTTCTTCCATACTAGTTTGCAATTTTCCCAGCAGTTTTGGTCGAATGGTGAGTACTCATCCCAAAAGCTGGAGTGTTTGGGTTTATCAAACACTAAATTACTGTAGTTATTGCCTAGTTTGCCCTGTGATCCTATCCTATTCCACTGATCGACTACTCTATTTCTTAGCCAGTACCAAATGGTTTTGATGACCTCTGCTTTATAATATAGTTTTAGATCTGGTACAGCAAAGCCATCTTCATCACCCTTTTTCTTCATTATACTCTTAAAATTCTTGAACATTTGTTCTTCCAAATGAACTTTGCTACTATTTTTTCTAGATCTGTAAAATAATTTCTTGGCAGTTTGATTGGTATGGCACTAAATAAGTAAATTAGTTTGGGTAGTATTGTCATTTTTATTATATTCATTAGGCCTACCCATGAACACTTAATGTTTTTCCAATTGACTAGATCTGACTTTATTTGTGTGGCAAATGTTTTGTAATTTAGTTTGTATAGTTCCTGACTTTTCTTTGGCAGATAGATTCCCAAATATTTTAAACTATCGACACTTATTTTGAATGGAATTTCTTTTTGTATCTCTTGCTGCTGAATTTTGTGGATAATATATAATAATGCTGCTGATTTATGTGGATTTATTTTGTATGCTGCAACTTTGCTAAAGTTATGAATTGTTTCTAGTAGTTTTTTAGTTGAGTCTCTAGAGTTTTCTAAGTATACCATCATGTCAAATAGTGATAATTTGGATTCCTCATGACCTACTCTAATTCCTTTAATCTCTTTTTCTTCTCTTATTGCTAAAGCTAACATTTCTAATACAATATTAAATAGTAATGGTGACAGTGGGCAGCCTTGTTTCCCTCCTGATCTTATTGGGAATGGGTCTAGTTTGTCCCCATTACATATGATGCTTGCTGATGGTTTTAAGTAGATGCTCGTAATCATTTTAAGGAAAAGCCCATTTATTCCTATACTCTTTAGTGTTTTTAATAGGAATGGGTGTTGGATTTTATCAAATGCTTTTTCTGCATCTATTGAGATAATCATGTGATTTTTTCAGTTTGGTCATTAATATAATTGATTATGCTGGTAGTTTTCCTAATTTTGAACCAGCCCCGCATTCCTGGTATAAATCATACTTGGTCATAGTGTATCATTCTGGGGATGACTTTCTGTAATCTCATTGCTAATATCTTTTTTAGGATTTTTGCATCAATATTCATTAGGGAAATTGGTCTATAGTTTTCTTCCTCTGTATTCACCCTACCTGGTTTCGCTATCAGTGCCGAATCTGTATCATAAAATGAATTTGGTAGTACACCTTCTTTTCCTATTTTTTCAAATAATTTATATAGTATTGGAATTAATTGTTCTTTGAATGTTTGGTAGAATTCACATGTAAATCCATCTGGCCCTAGAGATTTTTTTTTTAGTGAGTTGATTAATAATTTGTTCTGTTTCTTTTTCTAAGAGGAGGCTATTTAAATAATTTATTTCCTTTTCTGTTAACCTAGGCAGTCTATATTTTTTGTAGATATTCCTCCATTTCATTTTGATTATCAAATTTGCTGGCATAAAGTTGGGCAAAGTAACTCCTAATTATTGCTATAATTTCCTCTTCATTGGAGGAAAGTTCTCCCTTATAATTTTTGAGACTAGCAATTTGATTTTCCTCTTTCTTTTTTCTAATCAAATGAACTAAAAGCTTAACTATTTTGTTGGTTTTTTCATAAAACCAACTCTTAGTTTTATTTATTAATTCAATAGTTTTCTTATTTTCAATTTTATTAATCTCCCCTTTAATTTTCAGAATTTTCAATTTGGTATTTAATTAAGGGTTTTTAATTCATTCTTTTTCTACTTTTTTTAATAGTAAGCCCAACTCATTGATCTTCTCTTTCTCTATTTAATGCAAGTAAGCATGTAGAGATAGAAAATTACTCCTTATAACCGCTTCAGCTGTATCCCACAAAATTTGGTATGTTGTCTCATTTTTGTCATTCTCCTGGATGAAATTATTGATTGTGTCTATGATTTGCACTTTCACACATTTATTCTTTAGAATTAGATTTTTTAATTTCCACATAACTTTTGGTCTATTTTCTCCTGGCTTTATATTGCATGTGATTTTTATTGCATCATGTGCTGAAAAAGATGCATTTACTATTTCTGCCTTTCTGCATTTGTTTGGAGGTTTTAATGCCCTAACACACGGTCAATTTTTGTATAAGTTCCATGAACCGCTGAGAATAAAGTAAACTCCCTACTGTCTCCATTACATTTTCTCCAAAAATCTATCCTACCTAACTTTTCTGACAATTTGTTTACCTCCCTAAGTTGTTTCTTATTTATTTTGTGGCTTGATTTATCTAATTCTGAGAGAGCAAGGTTGAGGTCCCTCACTAGGATAGTTTTGTTGTCTATTTCTTCTTGCATCTCTCTTAATTTCTCCTCTAGGAATTTGCATGCTATATCACTTGGTGCATATATATTATTGATATTGCAACATTATTGATTGTACCCTTTAATAAAATATAGTTTCCTTCCTTGTCTCTTTTGATTAGATCTATCTTTGCTTTTACTTGATCTGAGATCAGGTTTGCTACCCCTGCTTTTTTTTTTTTTTGTTCACCTGAAGCATAATAGATTCTGCTCCAGCCTTTTACCTTCACACTGTGTCTTTGTGCTTCAGATGTGTTTCTTGTAAGCAACATATTGTTGGATTCTGGTTTTTAATCCAGTCTGCTATCTGCTTTCACATTATGGGAGAGTTCATCCCATCCACATTCACAGTTAAAATAACTAATTCTGTATTTCCTGCCAACTTATTTACCCAGAGTTATGTTTTTCTCTTTCCTTTTCCCTTTCTACCTTGCCCCCTCCCCAGTATTTTGCTTTTGATGACCACCTCCCCTAAACAGTCCTCTCCCCTTTAGAGCCCCTCCCCATTTTTTATTCATTTCCCCTGATTCTTCTATTTCCCCTTCTATTAGTCTATCCCTTTCTTTTCCTCCTTTCCCTTCCACTTCCATATAAGGAAGGGCAAGTTTTTCTGTGAAACCAAATGTGTCTGATATACTGTTTTACAGCCCAATCTGATGAGAGTAAGATTTACACAATACTCATCCCCCTCCCTTCTTTTCCTCAATTATATTAGGTTTTCTTTGCCTCTTCAAGAGATTTTTACCTTATTTTTACCTCCTTTTTTAAAAACCTTATTTTTCCCTCTCTTTCCCAGTATGATAGCCCTTCCACCTCTAGTTTCTTTTTCATATTATCAAAGTAATATCAAATTATACCCCCAATCTTTAACTATACCGATAGTAGTAATATAGTTTTCAAGAGTTCTTTCCTTTTTACCTTTTTATGCTTCTCTTGAGTTCTGTGTTTGGAGGTCAAATTTTTTGTTCAGATCTGGTCTTTTCATTAGAAATAGGTGAAATTCACCTTTATCATTAAATGTCCATCTTCCTCCCTGGAAAATAATGCTCATTCTAGCTGGAGAGGTTATTCTTGTGTGTAATCCAAGTTCCTTTGCCTTTTGGAATATCTGGTTCCAGTCCCTTCGATCCTTCAATGAGGAGGCTGATAGATCTTGTGTGATTCTAATTACAATTATTTGGTATTTGAATTGTTTTTTTCCAGTTACTACCAATATTTATTCCTTGGTGTGATAGCCCTGAAACTTAGCCACGGTATTCCTTGGGGTTTTAATTTTGGGGTCTCTTTCAGGAGGTGATCAGTGAATTCTTTCAATGGTGATTTTGCCTTCTGATTCTACAACCTCAGGGCAGTTTTCTTTCAGGATTTCCTGGAAGATAGTGTTTAGATTCTTATTTTCATCATGGCTTTCAGGAAGTCCAATAATCTTTAGATTGTCTCTCCTACATTTATTTTCCAAATCTGTTGTTTTTCCTAGGAGATATTTCATATTTTCTATTTTTTCATTCTTTTTTGTTTGACTGATTCTTGGAGTCTTATTGAGTCATATACTTCCATTTGTTTGATTCTAATTTTTAATGTATTATTTTGTCCAGTTACTTTTTTAAGCTCCTTTTGTAACTGTCCAATTGAATTTTTTTTGTTCATTGCATACTTTTTCCACTTTACCAATTTTATTTTTCACTGCATTGTTGTCTTTTTCCATTTCACCAATTTTGTTTTTCTATAAATTGGTGTCTTTATCATATCTCTTTTGGAGGACTTCTTGCACTGATCTCAGTTCATTTCCCCATTTATTATTAAGATCTCTTTTGAGATTCTTAAGTAAATTAATAATTTAATAAAGATTTTCTATTTACCATGCTTCCTGAAAGTACTAAAAGTTTTCTCTGGATTTTCTCAAAAAAGGAAATTTAATGGTCTTCTTTGTTCTACTAATTGTTCATTCCCTCTCTTTGCATTTATAACATACAATTTTTTTTTTCATTTCAAAGTGCTTACATGTATTATTTGGCTCTCATTTTTCTAATTATACAGTAATTATGTAGTAATTAGGGATCTACTCCTTGTTTTGTTAAAGCTTAAGTGAAAGTTTTGTGATTTCATACATTGATAACATTTTAAAAATACATTTTAATTGATTCTGCAAATATGTAACATAAAAGCAGATTTCATAACTACTTCTCAAGTTATATTCTAAAATATTACAA
Organism: Myrmecobius fasciatus; assembly: GCA_023553655.1. Lineage (NCBI taxonomy): Eukaryota > Metazoa > Chordata > Mammalia > Dasyuromorphia > Myrmecobiidae > Myrmecobius > Myrmecobius fasciatus. The sequence continues at coordinate 7,403 of JAJPUD010010058.1, forward strand.
AAAAGTTTAGTAAATAAATACACAAAAGAAGAGGTTTTGTAACTAACATTTTAAAGATATATTTCAAAATATTACCTCTTTGCTACAAGTTAAATACAGAACATTCACCTTTGTTTCCTTAAGAGACAGCTTAACATTGTGATAAGGGAGTCAAGAAGATCCGACAAATATAAAATATGTGACTCTGGCATGTTACTTAACCTCTAATGTCTTTGAAAATTCTCCTCTAAGGCTATAAATTTCACAGTATTTGGTAATCTTATTGTCATCAGAGATATTGTCAAGAAAGAAAGTGAATTGGCCACATGATGGGAATTGAGGATGGAAGAATAATTGACCACTAACATACATTAATATCAAAGTTTTTTTTTTGTTTTTTTTTTTTTTTTTTTTGCTGAGGCAATTGGGGTTAAGTGACTTGTTCAGAGTCATACAGCTAGGACTATAACAGATTTTTAAGAGATCTAGAGAATCACCCAGTGCATTGGATCATTTCAGCTTTTCATATCTTGCATCCTTCCTCGACAAGATTCTGTGAATTCTTTCTATTTGTAATTTGCAATTTCTTCTGGGAAATTTTCCTGGATGATATACTGGATTTAATGTTTTTGTGATACAATGAACTCAAATTAAAATCAGAGAATCTCAGAGTAAGAAAAGCAAAAATAAGTTTATTACAATCTCTGAGAAAGGGAAACTTCCATCTGGCAAGGCATTTGTCAGTAAAGGAGTGCAAAGTACAAAGTGCAAACACAGGATTCTATAGACTCTAACTCTAACTAGAAGCCCCCACCCTGCCCTATAACTTTCCCCCCACTGGTTGGAGAGTTCTAATTTACCCAGAGATTAAATATGGACTCCAGAACACACTTTACCTTAGGTAATGCTAATGAAAAAAAGGGGGCAGAAGTATGAGGGGGGGAAGACACAGGAGAGAAATGTTTGTTTAAGACAACAGACACCTGCAGCTTTTAGCTATAGCTCAACTTATTATTGCAAAACCTCAAGTCCCGAATAGGGTAGAGATTGAAGCCACATCTTTATGAAGTCTTTACTCAGTTCATCCCATACCACCCCTCTTCTTATTTATTAACCTTTGAAGGCCTCTCACACTTTTTTTTTTTTTTGATGAAGCAATTGAGGTTAAGTGACTTGCTCAGGGTTACACAACTAGGAAGTGTTAAGTGTTTGAGATCACATTTCAACTCAAGTCCTCCTGACTCCAAGGCTGGTGCTCTATCTACTGCTCCACCTAGCTGCCCCTCTCTCATACTATTCTTGTATTTCTTCAACAATCTTGTTCTCAATCTCCAATATGGTTTGTCTTTATCCTACTGGAGTACTGTTTCTCTAGTCTGATTGGCCTGGTCTGCTAACAAATTGTTTATGATCTGGTTAAAAATTATGTCAACCATAGCCTGAAGTCTAATGAGCCTATTCAGTATACAAATTGGGGTTCTGTACCCTCAATTTCCCATCTGGGGCCATTTATCCCTCAAACCATTTATGTCCCCAATAATTCGAGTAGGTAACTCTTCACAAATAAAGATACCTATCAGGAAAGTCAGCAAGAGCAAATATGCTAAAAGAAACAAAGAAAGGCCAACAGATAAATGACTAGGCCAAATATTCACTTATTTACTTATTTAGGATATAATGACTACATATTTTTAGATAGGAAACTGCAGGATCTTACATATTTGAATTGTGCTCATAGTTTATACTGAATACTTGCCCTGATTAAAGCAATTTGCTTTAAGAGGAAGAAACAGAGACATGATTATAATCAAAAACTGGTTATTCAGGCCTCAACCTGAGAGCACACACATGACAGGAGAATGAATCCTTATTTAATTGTATACAATAACAATTCCACCTTATAACCAAACTCAGCAATAATCAGGTGGATTCTTATTCAAAGGAATATCACTGAGAAACTGAGTCAGAAGGATCTCACCTTTAAGCATAAGCCAAAGTTGTCCTGTCCACTCTTGCCCAAATATTAATTTCCACTTGTAACAATTCAGGATCAGATTCCTCTGAGTAGCATGTAGCATATTCCTTTCAGATGATGTATTACTGGCATGATGATCCATCAGACAATCATTTCTGAATGCAGAACTCCAAAAAATATCAACTACAGTCCCAAGAGATTTTATTTCAAATAGCAAGTCTCCAATATCAAAGTTTCAGGTGAATTTAGCTCTCAAGGATCACAATCTTACATTGATATCAATAAGAGATTCATAGATCTAATTAAAAGAAATAAGGAAGGAAACTATATTTTGCTAAAGGGTGCCATAGACAATGAAGCAGTATCAATACTAAACATATATGCACCAAGTGGTATAGTATCCAAATTCCAAGAGGAGAAACTAACAGACATGCAAGGAGAAATAGACAGCAAAACTATATTAGTAGGGCATCTCAACCTTGCTCTCTCAGAATTAGATAAATCAAACTACAAAATAAATAAGAAAAAAGGGAGGTAAACAAAATATTAGAAAAGTGAGGTATGATAGATCTTTGGAGGAAATTGAATGGCGATAAAAGGGAGTATACTTTTTTCTCAGGGGGTTCATGGAACTTATACCAAAATTGATCATGTGTTAGGGCATAAAAACCTCAAAATCAAATGCATAAAAGCAGAAATAGTAAATGCTTCCTTTCAGATCATGATGCAATAAAACTCACGTGCAATATAAGGCCAGGAGAAAATAGACCAAAAGTTAATTGGAAATTAAATGATCTAATTTTAAAGAATGAATGGGTGAAAGAGCAAATCATAGACACAATCAATAATTTCACCCAGGAGAATGACAAAAATGAGACAACATACCAAAATTTGTGGGATACGGCCAAAGAGGTTATAAGGCATAATTTTATATCTCTAAATGCTTACTTGCATAAAATAGAAAAAGAGAAGATCAATGAATTGGGCTTACAATTAAAAAAGCTAGAAAAAGAGCAAATTAAAAACCCTCAATTAAATACCAAATAGGAAATTCTGAAAATAAAAGGGTAGATTAATAAAATTGAAAATAAGAAAACTATTGAATTAATAAATAAAACTAGGAGTTGGTTTTATGAAAAAAACCAACAAAATAGATAAGCCTTTAGTTAATTTAATTAGAAAAAGGAAAGAGGAAAATCACATTGTTAGTCTCAAAAATGATAAGGGAGAACTTTCCTCCAATGAAGAGGAAATTAGAGTAATAATTAGGAGTTACTTTGCCCAACTTTATGCCAATAAATTTGATAATCTAAATGAAATGGAGGAATATCTACAAAAATATAGATTGCCTAGGTTAACAGAAGAGGAAATAAATTATTTAAATAGCCCCATTTTTAGAAAAAGAAATAGAACAAGCTATTAATCAACTCCCTAAGAAAAAATCACCAGGGCCAGATGGGTTTATATGTGAATTCTACCAAATATTCAAAGAACAATTAATTTCTATATTATATAAACTATTTGAAAGAATAGGGAAAGAAGGTATACTACTAAATTCCTTCTATGACACAGATATTCTGCTGATAGCTAAACCAGGTAGGGTGAAAACAGAGAAAGAAAACTATAGACCCATTTCCTTAATGAACATTGATGCTAAAATTTTAAATAAGATTTTAGCAAGGAGATTACAAAAAGTTATCCCAGGATAATGCACCATGACCAAGTAGCATGTATACCAGGAATGCAGGGCTGGTTCAATATTAGGAAAATTATTAGCATAATAATAGCTGAATAAATTATGGTATGTGAATATTGTGGAATATTATTGTTCTGTTAGAAACGACCAGCAGGACGATTTCAGAGAGGCCTGGAGAGACTTGCATAGACTGATGCTGAGTGAAATGAGCAGAACCAGGAGACCATTATACACGATAACAACAATACCATATGAGGATCAATTCTGATGGACATGGCTCTCTTCAACAATGAAATGTTTCAAACCACTTCCATTTGTTCACTGAAGAAAGCCATATACACCCAGAGAGAGCGATGTGAAATATGAACCACAACATAACATTTTCATGCTCTCGATTTATGTTTGCTTGCATTGTGTTTCCTTTATCTGATTTTTGTTTCTTGTAGATACGATTTTTCTTGCACAACAATGATGTGTGGAAATATGTATACATATATTCTATTTGTCAAGAATTTTAACATAATTAAACATGTAGTGGATATCCTGCCATCTAGGGGAGGGGTGGGGAGTAGGGGGCAAAATTTGTAACAGAAAGCTTTGTAAGGGTTAATGTTGAAGAATTACCCATACATATGTTTTCCAAATATATATATATATATATAAACAAAAAACAAAAAAAAACTATGCATACCCTTTGACCCAGCAGTGTTTCTATTGGGCTTATATCCCAAAGAGATCTTAAAGGAAGGAAAGGGCCCCACATGTGCAAGAATGTTTGTGACAGCCCTTTTTTTAGTGGCTAGAAACTGGAAACTGAATGGATGCCCATCAATTGGAGAGTGGCTGAATAAATTATGGTATATGCATGTTGTGAAATATTATTGTTCTATAAGAAACAACCAGCAGGATCATTTCAGAGATGCCTGCAGAGATGTGCATGAGCTGATACTGAGCGAAATGAGCAGATCCAGGAGATTATTATACACGGGAATAACAATACTATATGATGATCAATTCTGATGGACATGGCTCTCTTCAACAATGAAATGTTTCAAACCAGTTCCAATTGTTCAGTGAAGAAAGCCATATACACCCAGAGAGAGGGATGTGAAATGTGGATCATAACATATCTTCATGCTTTCTATTGATGTTTGCTTGCATTGTGTTTCCTTTCTCAGATTTTATTTTGTTGTAGACACAATTTTTCTTGCACAGCAAGATAAGTGTGGAAATATGTACACATATATTCGACTTGTCAAGTATTTTAACATAATTAACATGTAGTGGATTTTCTGACATCTAGGCCGGGGGGGACTAGGGGGAAAAATATTGTAACGGAAAGCTTTGTAAGGTTCAGTGTTGAAGAACTACCCATACATATGTTTTGCAAATAAAATGCTTTAATAAAAAAATAAAAATTAAAAAAATACTAACTCCTTCAAGAAACAACTTGCAAAGCTGTTATGTCATATTATCAAGATGTATAAATCAAGAAAGAAAAATAATGCTTTTGATTATTGTTAAATATTGACACTCCTTCCCTAAAACATACACATCCCTCTCTTCCCCCCACCACCCACATGTTGCACATCAATATGCAGAAAGCACTTTGGACTATCTAGTTTTTGTTTCATTCAAAGAGTTGAATTATAACATATAGCACTCTGAAATGGCCAAGATCAAAGATGATAGGGAGGAAATAAATCTAGATATACTGGTCTTAGAATTCAAGAGTAGCCATGGTCAAATCAAGTGTAGGATTGTATCTTATCACGCAGAATACGGTTACTCCTATTGCACCTTCAAAAATTTAGATTTTCACGAATTTAGATTTCTAAGAGTGGGAGTCAAAACAAAAGAGCATGATAAAGAAAGAACAAAAACCAATTTTCAAAAAGCTAATAGAGTAGAGAGACAAGCTTGGGTATTTGTTTTTTTAAGTTCTTTCATAAATGCCTGATGGCTAAAATATAGAGAGAATTGATTGATACAAACATAAAAGAATGAAAATCTTTTTCCAAAAAATAAGATGCCAAGTAATATGAGTTGGAAGTTTTAAGGAAAAGAAATGTAAATTATCAATAATCCTACAAAATAATGTGCTAAATAATAAGGAAAAATTAGTTAAAACAACTCTCCAATTTCATATCATATGCATTAGATTGGCAAAAGGCAATTATAGTTATTGTAGGAGATGAGGTTTTCAAAAAGGCTCTGATAATGGAGATCAGTTTAGTTCCTTGGTCCTACCCTCTAAAGGTAATGCCAGTCAGAAATCCAAGTTATGTCAAGACTATGAGGCTAAATTTTCTCTATAAAATCTACTTTTGGAACATCCCAAGTGCTACCTTCCTTTGCGTCAGCCCACCACAGCACTCTGCCTCCTGATGTCCATCCCCTTTCCCTTCCCCATGCCACATGGTATCTTCCCTGACTCCACTGTGCTTCTCAACCCCACTTCTCCTCGAAGCTAACTAACTCTTTTAGGGTGGTAAATCCCTTTCAGGATTTGCCCTTCCAGCTAAGGGCATACTTCAACCTCATAGGGTCCCATAGGCTCTCCCAATTTCATGTTTGCCATTCCGGGTGTCTATTGTATTCCTTCATTTTGTCTGTAACTTATTTCCCTAAAATAAATATCTTTTGCCAAAGAGAATGGCCATTGTGAATTCTTCACATGGCCGAACTCCAACTTTTGGTGCCACACATCACACCATAGATTATATCAGTAGATATGATAGAATAGGCAAAGAACTGAATAATGATTTAACTTCCACAGAGTTGAAACTTAAATTAGAAAACTGAAACTAAAGAAAAGGAAGAATGGGACCTGTAACAAAGAATGTAACTAGGACTGGGGATTTTAGATTTGAAAAGGAACCCCCCAGGACTTTGACCTCTTCCCTTTCTCTGTTATCTTGTCCCATAAGAATGTAAGGTCCTTGAGAGCAGAGATTGGTTAATATAATCAAGGGTGGAAAATTAGAATAGGAGATTCTTGTAAGACTTAACTGAGAGGTAGAGAGTCACACTCCTTAACTTCAGTAATGCTCAATTAATGGAGAATCAGGGGAGGGAATTGCACTTCAGGATAGAAAATAAAATCTTTGTGGTTTCAAAAAAACGCGTCTATTAGTCTAGAAAAAGTAAATAAAATCTTTCCAGGATTCATCCGAGTGAATCAGTGAACTTACTGGTAAGATAGTTTGTTTCTTACAGTAGAGTTGTAAATTAATCTAGCCATTATGGAAAGTTTTTGAAATCTTAACCAAAAAAATCACTTAATATTTAAGTATCTTTAAACCAGTATTTATTTAGTACCAATAGATACCATTGCAAATGTGAGGAAATGAATATTTTATTGAAAAGTCACTTATTATTAATGAAAAGTCATTTTATTAAGGACTTGTTTTGGCACTGCCATACATATGTAAAAGTAAGAAACATCTGCTTAACAAGAGAGGTGTTCAACAGGTATAGGACATTGATATCAAAGGAACAGAATTCTGTTTTGAGAGAGGTCTATATCTATCATAACTGTCCAGGGTTTAGGAAGACAGGATGAAATATTACAACTACACAAAGTTTGAGTGCACTTGGACATAGCAAAGAGAGGAAAGACTGTTCAATAGGGACCAGATGTGCACTGCAGGTAGAAGGAGTACTGGCCATCAGAAAATAGCACCTGGATGGAAGAACTAACAAGTAATTAGTGGATTTGATCCTCCATTTCATGCCAGAGAAGGAGCTCCCCTTCATCTTCAGAAGGAGAGCCATTTTTTCTCCCTTAATGCCTTCTACTCTATTAAATGAATCTTTCCCAATGCAGTGTTGACTTGTTTTGTTTTCTTTTGTTTTGTATTAAGCTTTATTCACTTAAAGAGCCTATTCTCCAGTGTTGTCTACTGTACTGAGAGTAGAAGATGGGAGCTCTGAGGATGTTTAAAATTTCATAGCATATGTAAGTTTGGACCTCAAATATGTTTGGTATCTAAATTTCCAGAAGCAGAATAGGGAAGGGACTTTGAGCTTTCTTTCCATTTGTTTCTCAGCACAGGAGATTCTTATTTCTATTGTAATCTAATAATCATCTAATGTAGCTCCCAGCCTGTCCCAGAGCCTGAAGCTAGGTGTTTCACCTCCCCTTCAGTCTCCAGAAAGAAGATGGGAGGAATAATGAGAGCAGATAAATAGAGGGCAAAGTATAAATCCAGATGCTTCAAGAAATAGAGAAGTCTGGAATAAAGGTTTGTTTTCTTTTTAAACCTTCCTCCTTCTGGAGGGTGGGGGCAATAACAAAAACAGTTCAGAGAACCTGCCACCAAAATACAACAGAACAAACCTTAACTACATCAAGGTGGTTGTTACTATGGAGAGAGGGTAGGGGAGAATAAAGGTGAGATCTTCTGACTTGAGTCTAGAATGAAAGTAGATAGGGAGAAGATAGTAATGACAATGTGTTATTTTAAATAAAGTAAAATGCAAATGTTTAATGATGATTTAATGACTTTTTTCTCTTTTTTTCCTTCTAAAGGCAGAGAAGATAAGAAAAAAATTTTTACAAAAGATTTGATGTACAAAAAAACCAAACAAACAATTTTAATCTTTGATGTGGATGGGATGAATTTGCCCATAAAGTAGAAGATTAAATTAGAGAAAAAATTCAATAATTTGCTATTGGGTATTCTCTACCCACTATTTCCATCTTTTGTAATACCACTTTTTTCTCTATCTTCCCCAGCTAGGTTTCCCCTTTTTGTTTTATTTTATTCTTAGCACCCTCTATAAAAGAAAATTTATATCTTTTATCGCTGCTTTCAAGAAAATGCAAACTAATAAAATAAACATACTTATACTAAGGAAAGAGAAATCTAATTTTTTTGGTTATGCAAGTTGATGGTTAAAATAGAATTTGTGAAAAAAAAGCAATTAAAGAATAAAGAGTATACTGGTTTTGGTGGCTAGAAGCAAATAAAAGCTCAATGACTTCATCAATTTCACATAGCTTTTTACTTTTCTTCTTCAAAAGATTTATATCTTTTGATGTAAAAGGGAAATTATGAGAACTGAAAAATATTTCCTCTATAAGCTTCAACCTAGTCTTTTACATTTGTGTTAAGAGTTTTGCTGTGCAATTGCATATATGTATGCTGATTTAAAAGTCATTTAAAAAAACTCACAAATGTGATGAGATAAAATATTTGAATTATGTCTCAGATAAGAATATAGACTAAGAGTTCCAGAGAAATTTTACAAAACAAGTTATCTAAAAGACAAATATAAGTTAAATAATTTCTTTAAATTGATAGATGGGTACAACTAGCTATGATCTTTATGGGGACAAAAGCAGACACTGTTTTTATATGTAAACTATTTGGCAGACACCACTGCCCCTAATGAAGAAATTGAGTTTTGAGACATATGTACAGTCAGTTTGCAGAGGAATCAAACTTATCAATAATTATATAAAAATATTCTAAATCACTCCTAATTACTGAAAGTTAAAATAATTTTTATGTATTGTTTTACAGATATTAGATAAGACTAAGATGACAGAAAATAAAAATTACAAATATTTGAGGGGATGTGGGAAAACAGGAAAACCAATGTACCATTGGTGGAGCTATGAACTAGTCCAGCTATTTTGGAAAACAATTTGGAGCCCAGCAATATTGCCATCAGCTGTATAACCCAAGGATATCAAAGAAAAAGGAGACTGATTCATATGTACAATAATATAGCAGCTATTTTTGTAGGGGCAAATAGTTGGAACCTAAAAGGATGCCCGTCCATGGGAGAATGGCTGAACTAATTATGGTATACGAATGTGATGAAATACTATTGTTATACAAGAAATAATTAAGAGGATGATTTTGTGTTTCTCTTCTATTTTTCTTTACTATCCTTCTCATCCTATTTATCTTATCCTTTCTTACTCCTCTGTTACTTCTACCTGCTACCCCTCACCCTTCTATTTCTTAATCTATCCACTCTTTTAAAAGTCTCTCCCTTATCCTCTCTTCCCACCCTATTGCTTTGCACTCATTTCTTCCTGAATTTAGAAGATTTTTATACACTTTTAGATATATATGTTGTTCCTCTTTAACCCATTCTCAATGACAGTAAGGTTCCAGAACTACCCATCCTTACCCTGACTTGCTTCTTCTGTATCAGTTCTTCTTCTTATCTTATTTGTGTCAAATAACTACTCCTTTTTAATCTCTCCCTTCCTTTAATTTATTTTTCAGAATTATTTCATCATATGCAATTTAGCCTAAACCTCTCTTTAAAATTACCTAAATAATGATGACTCATGGCATTTTCACATATAAGAAGTAAACAATTTAGCCTTATTAGGTCCCTTAGAGGTCCTTAATGATTAACTTATGTTTCTTCTGGATCTTTTCTCATTAAGTTCTGGGTTTTTGTCACAAATACCTGAAAGTCTTAAAACAGCATTTCATAACTTATGATTCCTGAAGGTAGTAGCTACTAGGGTCTTCTGTAATCCTAATTGTGAGCTCATGATATTTAAATTGGTTTTTTCTTGTTGCTTCCAGTATTTTATCTTTAACCTGAGAGCTTTGAAACTTAGCTATGGATTCCTGTGCATTTTCTTCTTGGATCTCTTTTAGATTATGATCAGTAGATTTTTCTCTATTTCTGCTTTTCTTTGCTTTAACACTTCAGGACAATTTTCCATGGCAATTTCTTGCAATATTATATCAAGATTTTTTTTTCATCATAATTTTCAGATAGTCTGACTTTTCTTATCTTTTTTTCTCCTTGATCTAATCTCCAGTTCAGTTGTATTTCTGATGGAGATGCTTCATATTTTTCCTCTTGTTTTATTATTTTGACTTTGTTTTGTTATTTCTGGTTATTTTATGTCATTATCTTTCCCTTTCCCAAGGGATTATTTTGTTCCATAAGTTTTTGATTTTTTGTTTCAAAATGGTTGACTTTTTTGGGGGGGTGAAGGGGTTGCTCAGGTTCACAATGTTAGTTCAGTGTCGTGTCAAAGAAAGGATTTGAACTCAGATCTTCCTGAATCCAACACTCTGGTTGATTTAAAATTCTTTGGGATTGCTTTTATTTTTATTTCTAAGTTTTTCTTAATCTCTCTTATTTGATTTTTAAAGTTCTTTTTAAGTTCTCCCAAGAACTCTTTTTGTGCTTAGATCATTTGATATTTCTCATTAAAAAAGAAGTGGATTTTGTACCTCCATCATCTTCCTTTGAATATGAACTCAGATCTTCTCAATTGCTGTAATAAATATCTGTGTTTGGGTTCTTTCTCTTTCATTTACTCATTTTCATTTTGTTGTATTTTGTTTTTAGCAGTTATTAAAATAACCAAGTTCTAGTCCCAAGAGATGACTTTTTTCTGAGGTCTGAGGATAGAGGCCTCAGCCACACTGTCCCACAAATGCTCTTGTTCCCTGAAGTTCTTCCAGTAATTCAAACTACATCTGTCCTCTCTGTCCTAGAACTGAAACCAAGGACTCTCTCCTCTCTTGAAATTTCCCACAGCCAGCATGGTCTCTGCTCCTCTGTCCCAAAGATAACAGTTCCTGAAGCTGAGGTTACCTCTCAACCCAGCTACTCCCAAGGTTTGTTATTTGCTAATTATGAAGAGATAGCTTGGAGGTGTTTGCATTTCAGTCAGTCCAGACCTTCCCCACAAACCCAAAGGACTCATGATGAAAATATACCATACACCTTCAAATGAAGATTTGATGGTCTTAGAATACAGATTGAAGCTTTTTTTCCATTTCTTTATTTTTCTTTTTCTTTTGTAACATGGTTGATGCAGAAATGTTTTGCATGACTTTAATAATGGTATTATATATTTTTTGCCCTATCAATGGAGAAGAGAAGGGAAGGAGAAAATTTTGAAAATAAAAATAAAACTTGAAAAAGAAATAAAATAAATAATAAGTAATTGGTTGCATAATTAATACCAGAAAGAAGCAACTGCTCAATGGAGAAGACAACCTAGTCAGAAAAAAAAAAAAAAATCACTCTGCAACTGACAACCAGTAGATGGGAGCAGAGAGCAGCAGCATATGAGTAGTGTACTAGTAGAGTACGACAGAACATGACATCCACAAAATACATTGATATAGAGGCATATGTTTCTCTGGCTACAGATGTTTACTCTGTAAACCTATTACCCTACATGTGCTTCTTATTGTTCATATGCCCATCTATTACTGTTTCACATTCACACATGTCCTCAAAGAACACATATTGCTGAAAGTACAAAAACCATTATTAAACAAGAAAACAATTTGGCAGCAATTAGGTTTAAATCAATAACTTATACCATTTCAAGAAGAAGAAGAAGAGAAGCACTTAGAGGGTGTAGTAGATACAGCACTGGCCCTGAAGTTAGGGGTCCCCCAGTTCAAATCTGTCTTCAGATACTTAAAACACTAGCTGTGTGATCCCAGGCAAGTCACTTAATTCCAATTGCCTCACCAAAACAAATAAAAAAAGTCACAACACTTTTTTTAAAAGAAGATAGAACAAAGTATTTGCCAAAAATGATGACTAGGAAGAAAATTTTGAATCAAACAATTTGAAAATTATAATAGATCATTTTAATTATGTTCAATTAAAATTATATATGAAACATACCTGTGGAAAGAAAAATATTGATACAAATATCTCAAAAAAAATTCTTATTTCCAAAAAATGGGGTGCAGATAAAGCATCAGCAAAAAAGAACCACTTTCCTATTAGTTACATAGTTAAAATATGTAAACTATTTCCAAAAGTATTGTCAACTACTTTAAGAAAAAACACTAAGTCACAAATAATAAAGGAAATGAAAGTTAAAATCAACTCTGAGGTTTTATCTTCCACTGGCAAAATTAAAAAAGATGATAAAATAATTACGTAGTAAATGTTAGATAGATTGTAAGATGAAAGGTACACTAACAGACTGAGGGTAGAGCTGTGTAGGTTCAACCTTTCTGGGAAAAAAAAAAAGAATGCAAGTGAAGTCATCAAAATGTTCACACACTTTCACACAAGGATTCCACTGGTGATTATATGTCCCAAACATGAAAAAAAAATCCCCCAAAAGTTGATTTTTACTAGATGGAATAGATAGATAAATAGATATAGATAAATTCATAGCAGTAATTTTAATAGCAAAAAAATGGAAATAAAGTGGGTATCTATTGAATGGAAAATGGTTCAAAATTTGTGACATATGAACAATATATATATAATATTATGACATGAACTATGTATTAGTGAACTCTGAAATTTGTTTATTTCATAAGTCTTTTATCCCTCCGTTTACCCACTGAAACTCCAAATCCTGTTCTTTGTCCTCATCAACATTCCAAATCTTCCATCCCTCCATTCTTTTATATATCATCAATCCTGCACTGTCTACACTCTCTTTCTTATCTTGAATCTTTAGGGAAATAGTTCAACCCTACACAGTCCTCTCTTGAGTCCTTTACCTATCTAAAATCTTATTGAAAATCTTGCTCTACCAAACTCCAACACTGTAATACTCCCACAATTTTGGACCTTCCCTCCTATTCACAATGCTGCTGAATGAAGCTGGAGGGAATCAAAAAATTATGCTGACTGGATCCACATATAAATTTCTATTAAGTAATGTGAACTGGGCTTTTACTGCTGCATGGCAATCCTTTTACACCACTCTAAACAATTCATTATATCATTCATCACAACAGCTTTTTTCCCCTGAGGCATTTGGGGTTAAATGACTTGCCCAAGGTCACACAGCTAGGAAGTGTTAAGTGCCTGAGACCAGATTTGAACTCAGGTTTTCCTGACTTCAGGGCTAGTGCTCTATCCACTGGGCCACCTAGCTGCCCCACACAAAGCTTTTATAAACCTTTTCATTTCTATTTAAATTTCTCCACTTCATTTCAGCTAAGAACTTTTCAGCACTTTTTACTAAAAAAATAAAATAAAAAAGAACCATACATTGAGAAATTTCTCAAACTGTTTTACAAAGTCATTATAACAACTGTTTTCACTTCCTTAAGGGAGAATTGCTCCCTGGACATGTGTCTAAATAGAATCCCTCTATGATCCATAATAATAATAGAGTTCTGAGAAATTCTATGTATTATCTCTCCATAAAATAATATATATTGTTTAATCTTGTTTAGTCACTAATGGCTGCTGGCTCATGTTTTTTAAACATGATGCCTATATTTTTCTTTCAAATTTTCCACTTAGCTCTAGTCTCCTCATTAAGGAATGATAAGAAGTCTTCTATTTTATTAAAGATTCATTTTCTTCCCCTGAAAAATTATAATCCATTTTGTTTAATAGATTATATTATATGCCTAAATCTAGTTCTCTTATTTTTTGGAATACAATATTCCAGTTTCCTTACCCCTTTGCTAAGATGTGACTACTGAATCTCATCTTTCTCCTAGTACTTGAACATTTCTTTTCTTATTAGTTGAAGCATTTTTTTCAGGCTTGAAATTGTGGAATTTGGCAAAAATAGTTTTAGGAGCTCTCCTTTCAGGGAGCTTGTTCAAGAAAAGAATAGTGGTTCTTACTTTATCTTCTGATTATATCATATCTGGACAGTTTTCTTTAATGATATCCTGAAAAAAAGCTGTCCAGGTTCCTTTTTTATTCATGGGTTTTAAGTACTACAATGATTCTTAAATTGTCTCTCCTTAATCTCTTTTTTTAGCTCAATAGTTTTTCTATGAGATAATTCTCAATTTCTTTGACTTTTTCCAGTCTCTGGATGCTATTTTATTATTTCTTTATGTCTCATGAATTCATTAGCTTCCATTTGGCAAATTCTAATTTTCAAAGAGTTATTTTCTTCAGTAAAATTTTATGCTTCATTTCACAAACAGTTATTTTTCTTTTCATATTTTTATTCTCTAAGTCTTACTTATTTTTCCATTTCCCCTACTGATTTTATATTGTTTTAAAAATCATTTTATCTATTTTTATAAGCCTTGTTTGAACTCCTTTAGAAATTCTTGTCAAACTTGTGTCTAAGCTACATAATTTTTCATAGCTTTCCTGTCATCATAATATGGTAGGGTTCTTCTACCCTATTTCTTAACTTTGAATTTTTAGGTTAATACTAAGATCTGCACACTTCTGGGGAGGAGGATGCTTTTATATGTCTGGCTGGGGACCTACAACCTTTCAACTTTCCCAAAATGGAGTAATCCAAGGATAGATCGGTTCATTGTCCTCTGAGTCTTAGTTCTGTAAATTCCTGACTAAGGTTTGGGTCTGTTGGCTTTGTCCTTACTTGGAAATTTCAGAATTCAGTGCTGGATTTAGCCACTCAGCCTTCCAGCAGGCTCTGAAGATTCAAAGCCAGATTCCCCTAAGTGTGGGATACTGTGTTCTGCTCTTGGAATCAGAACCATGTAACTTCTATTTAATTCCAGAAATGATTGCTTCCTAGAGACCACAGGTAAGTTCAATATTTATAACCACTCTCCTCTGCCTCAGAACTATAACTTGAAACAAGAGATGACAGAGTTTCCAGGTGGCATCCATTTCTGCGTCCTAGGATAACTATCTGCTCCAGTGATTCCTGCCCTAGTGGCCTATATGGAACTTCTTTCAGGGCCCTGAAGCCCCTAGACAATGAAATTCTATATACCTCCTTAGCTGGATCCTGGGCCTAGGATCTACAGACCTATCTGTCTCTCTCTATACCATCCTAGGCTGGAAAAAAAATGGCTCAATATAACTTTTTCTGACCACTTTCCTGATCAGAATTTAGTTTGTTGAATTTTGCAAATTTTTATCAAGAAAGTATAAGAGAACAAACTAGACTATTGTTGTTTTTTTCCCCCTCTACCTTGACTCCATTCCCTCTTGGTTCCATATGAACTCAGTACAAGTTGGTCTTCAGGGGAATGCTTCAGCAATCAGTGCTTGATCCCAATGATTTGGATAAAGGCATAGATAACATAGTTTTCAAACTTGCAGAGGGACAAACATGTTAGATGATAAAAACAAGATACAAAAAGTCTAGAAATCTTAGAAAACTGGACATTTAATAATATTAAATTTAATAGTGATAAATGTACACATTTAAAAATCAGCCTTACTCGTATAAGAGAGAATAAGTCCTACTAAACAAGCAGTTTGTCAGGAAAAGATCAGGAATTTAAGGAATCTTTTTATCAGTTGTGTAATAGAGTAGTCAACAACAACAAAAAAAGCAAATGCATTTTTACTTTGAGTTTCATGGTGAAGCCTAATATACTAGATTATGAAGTTATAGTCCTGAAATACTGTGTTGTAATCAGGCCACACCTGGAGTAATATGTTCAGTTTTAGGTAGCTTGTTTTAGGGGGAAGACTGATAAATTAGAGACTATCCAGAAAAGAATTACCAAAATGTCGCTATATAAAAATCTGTTGAAGTCACTGAGGATAGTTAGCCTAAAGAAGAGAATAGTTGGGGGAACATGATAGCTGTATTCAACTACATGAAAGAAAGATTTTTTTTCTTCCGTTTGGCCCTGGAAAATTGAATTAGGAAGAATGGATAGAAGTTAGAGAGAAGCAGATGTTGGATGTAAAAATTTCCTAATAAATTAGTTACAAATAGTGGTATGTTAATGTAAATATAATATTATTTTGTAGAAACAAACTCAAGAAAACACATAAATAGATTTATTTTAATTATTTAAGAATGAAATAAGAAGTGCCAAAACAATATACATAATGTCTACAATAATAAATGAAAAGATCACTAAAAAGAAGTTGTACTCTGAATTGTGAATTGTTTCAGGAAGTAGCAGATTAGGTCTTCAGGCAAAAATTAAGTGACTATTTTTTCACATTTCTGGAAAAATAAGGATTTAGGAATTTTTTTTTGGAGGAGGATGCATATGTGGCCTCTAAAATTTCTTCTAACTCTGGAACTTTTTCATTTCTGTGAAAATATAAATAAAAATATCATCAGTTATTCAATTTGTCATTTTTTAGCATTCATATGTGTGTTACAATTAAAAAAAAACAGGAAGAGTAAATAGTAGAAAGGTAGAAGAAATACAGTCATATGCCATAGCTGTGTAGCTGTGAATTTGTCAAAATATTCTGGAAAAAATTTTGGAATGATATAGGAAAAGTGACAATTTAACACTGTTATTGGCATGTAATAACTCTTAAAAGAAATTGTTGACTGATTAACTCTTCATAACCTTTTATTCAATTTTTGAGCTTACTAATGAGCATCTACTCCACAAAGATTAAGGATAGTAACCAAAGTCCAATCAAAGTATACATCATGGAATCTTTTTTATGGCAACAAAGAAATAGAAATAAAATGGGTACTGACCAGTCAAGGAGTGGTTGAATAAATAGTGGAATGTTAATAAAAATAGAATGTTATTTTTAGAAACAAATTCAAGAAAGATATTTGAACAGATTTGTTTGAAATAAGAAGTGCCAAAACAACATATACAATGACTACAATAATAAAAATGAAGAGATCACTAAAAAGAAGTTGTATCTTGAGCAAATAAAAAGCCAATAATGTTTGAGAATAGGTAATATGCTTTTCTCCACCCTCCCACCAACACTTTTTATGGTAGAGGAGGATGCACCTAGATCAAGTTGCTATATGTACATTGTTTTATCAGTCACTACACTGAGTGCCTTTGCTTGACTGTTTCTCTTGTTGCAAGTAAAGCTTTTGGGAAGGAGTAGGAAGGTAGTGAATAAGTAGAAAATCTAGAAATTACTATAACAAAAACAAAAGGCACAAATAAAACTCTTTAAAAGAAAATATCACTTCAGACCTAGAAAAATCTAACAAAAAGGTAAATAACAAGGAGGTTAAGAATATGAAAATAACTTTAGAAAAGTTAAATATGATAGATTTCTGATGATTACTGAATGGTAATTGAGAGTAGTATACATATTTATCCATTTTGCATCACACATTACAAATTGATATTGAGCTCTGATGATAAATCATTAACATATGTAAAAAAATCAGAATCATTAAATACATCATTTACTGACCATAATAATAAAAATTTTAATATATTAGAAGTTATTTTATACACCCCAAAACTGAAAACAAATATAATATGTAAATATTTATAAAATATAAAGTACTCTAATTAATAGCATAAGAAATGGATATTTTAAATGACAATCTTAGGGGAAAAAATTTAAACTATAAGAGAACTTTTAAAGAAAAAGATAAGAGCAACAACTCTGAAGTCAGGAGGACCTGAGTGTAAAAAAAATTCAGTCACACACTTACTAGCTGTGTGACCTTGGGCAAGCCACTTAACCCCAATTTCCTCACACACACACACAAAAAAAATGAAAAAAATGAAAAAAAAAAGAAAGTACTAGATGGATTTCCAAGCGAATCCTATCAAATGTTCAAAAGTAATCTAACTAATGGATTGTTTGCAAACATAAAAAAGCATTCTCCTAAACTTCTTCATGAGACAAATGTGATTCTGACACCCAAATAAAGAATGTATAAAGTAGAGACAGAAAATTATAGACCAAAACCTCTACTGCATATTGGAGCATATGCTTTGATTGAAATATTGCATCAGCAAATAACCTAATAGGTAAAACTTAAATTATTGCATATTGTGATTATATTGAATTTATACAAGGAATGTAGACTTTATTCAATATTAAGAAATCTAGAAACATAATAGTTATTTTAATAACAAAGACAACCCAAAAATATCACATATCAAAAGATGCAGGAAGTTTTTAAAATCAATTATAAGACTTACATTCATTGAAAATATTTAAAGCAATTAGAATATATAGACTTTTCCTGGCCAGAAGCAACTTTCTAAAACTTTAGCATTTTCAGTAGTGAAGAAAGGCACTTTTTAGAAAAGAAAGGTCTTTTTAAAAATTTTGGAGGAAAGCAAGGAAGTCCAGTATCAATCCTATTCTTTTACATCATCCTAGAAAT
Organism: Myrmecobius fasciatus; assembly: GCA_023553655.1. Classification (NCBI taxonomy): domain Eukaryota; kingdom Metazoa; phylum Chordata; class Mammalia; order Dasyuromorphia; family Myrmecobiidae; genus Myrmecobius; species Myrmecobius fasciatus. Next base: position 26,015 of record JAJPUD010010058.1, read on the forward strand.
ATTAGCTGAAGCAATAAGACAGGAAAGAAAAATTGATATAGCACAGAAGAAACAAAATCATATTCTTTTTTGTAAAGAATAAAATGGCTTACTTAATGAACTCTAGATTGAAAAATTAATTGAAACAAAAACTTCAGTGAAATATCATCACCCATTCTCTCTTACCAACAAAATATAGTGGGAAGAGGTAGGAAAAAAATATTTACTATAACAAGGTAATGTGTAAAATATGTACAAGTCTACTTACTAAAACTTAAAACCCATAGTAAATTATGATAAATTGCAAAATCTATAAAAGTTATTTCACAAAAAAATTAAATTATTAAAATTAGAAGATAAACTGTTAACTGAGGAAAATTTTTTTTGCAACAAAGTTTTCTGATAAGTATTTATCATCCAAATTATAGAGGGAATTGATATAAACATGTAAGACAAAAAAGCTAGAACCAAATTGGCAAATGATCAATGAATATTAAAAAGTAGTTTTCAAAAGAAGAAAAGCAAGGTATCAAGAACCACATGAAACAGCCCCAAATCACTAATAAAGCCAAAAAATGGAAATAATTAAAAAATTCCAACTATATCTATCAAATGGGCCCAAAAAATCATCAAAAAAATAAAAAAGAAAATGGCACTTGTTGAATATGATACAAAAGGGCACATGAATATTCTCTTATTAGATTTATGAAATAATCTAACCATTCTAAAAAAGATTTTATAACTTAGAAAGTCATTAAACTAAGCAAAGAAGTCAAAGAAAAAGTGACTCAGACATGTATGTTTATAGCAGCCCTTATTATTATCACAAAGAACCAGAAACAAAATAGAGATCTGTTACTTCAGAAGGGCTGAATAAATTGTGACATAAGAGGAGAGGCAGCTTCTGACACATACTGGTAGTGTGACCCTGAGCAAGTCATTTAATGCCTGTGTTCTAAAGAACTCAAGTTTTGGAGAGGGTGCCTGCCTCCATCAGTTAAGTGTTTTGTGCATCAGCGAAATCTCAGGTCTAGATTCTAACTCTAGCCACATGAATTTAGCGAAACTCTGTCCCATATGAAGTGGGAGAAGAAACAAATTCGGAAAAACCTAGGAAGAATTGCAAAAATTGATGGAAAGATAACTAAACAAAATTAGCAGAGAAATTAATACATGATTACAATAGTATAAAGGAAAACAACTCTAAAGGTGTAAATACACCTCTGATGAATGCAAACAATAACCACAATCCCCTAAGAATTATGGTTGAATGTATTTCCTACCTGTTAGCAGTGATGCTTAGACAAGAAGCATAATGAGACATAACATTCTAAGACATGACCATTGTCTGAATTTGTTTTACTTTGGCTGGAGAGGAAAGGAAATAAACATTTATTAGCACCTACTACATATCATGCAGTATGCTAAATGCTAAGGGGTGAGTTGATGAAGTAGTGATAATGATGCCCAAAAAAAATGAAGAAAAGGAGTGGAAAAAATGTCACTAAACCAAAAAACTATGAAGAGAAAGAAATTCAGAAGTACATATTGACAGAGTAGATTTAATATTAATTACAATAAATTGTTCAAAACTATATAATAGACATCCATGCTTTCATTCACAATCTTCCTTTGTGTCTAGTATGTGTGAAAATGTTCACAATTACTAGGTTTACAATAAAAGAGAAAATTTAAATAACTAAAAGAGAAAATAAAATTTGGGAACCTATTTTTGGAAGACACATTAAAGCTTTGTTTTAGCAAAACTTAGTTGTATTCTAAATGAATAGCATAACTCAGACATGAGAGATAAGCTAGGAGGTTATTTAGGAGGCAATCTGATATGAATTTACAGCACAAAAAATTTAATTTCTGAGTGAAATTATGTGGGTGTTTTCTCTTCATCTTTTCCTAGAAAATTTTCAAGGTTAGAAATGTCTTAGCAAAAATCAATGCTACAATTATATTTAATAAAGAAGCAAGGTGAAATATTCAGCTACTTAAAGCACTAAGGAGGAATGGCTATCTGATGATTACTTTGATGAATTCAGAAAGTTTCAATTTTTGAAGGTGAAGTAGAATGGGGGAGCTGAATAAGAGTTCAAATATCTAGTATTTGACATAAACAATAAATTGAGACCTCAGTATTTTCAATTCATTTCTTCCTTATTTAGCTAAAACACAGCGTATATAAAAAGCTATGTTTTTCAACTCTATAGTTTATATCTGACCTGATCTGACCTGGATTCTACTGGACATTTTGTTATAAAATAATTACAAATACAGAGTGCGCTTGTTCAATTTGTCTGTTCTATGTAAAATTGATTTTTTTTCTTTAACACTAAAATTTGGGCCATCTGTTGAGAAAACAGGGAATGTTCTAAATATATACAAAGAGTGGAAATGCTTCATTCCACTGCTCTATCCTGAGGTAGATGCATTTTCATCCGTATGTTTGTCTTGCAGACAAAATGAATATCAGATGGTGGTTTTGAAAAAGGGCAGACCTAACATGTGGTGATTAGTTTCAAAAACAGATTTTTATTCTTGATAAATTATTACCAAATACAGTCATTTGTTGATTGAGGATATAAAACAGATTGGTCATACTACAATCTACAGGTTAAATGAAAAACGGAAATAATAAGTTTATTTAACATGATCTTGCATCCAGTTCCCAGCAATGCAAATCTAAGGCAAATAATTAGATTTCCAATTTAAAGATATATATATATATATATATATATATATATATATATATATATTAATCTATACATTTCGTTAGGTCATCTATTTCTTTGTTGGCAATTCTTTGTGCACTGGCAGCAGTTTCAAGACAAAAGTCAGAGCTTTTGATTAATATACCTTAAACATTATTTTGATCAACTAACAGTATATTTTGAGCTAATTATAATTCATCTAGGGTGGCAGAGGCTAATAAGATGAGATGACAACTGACTACGAATCAGAAACAAATAAGTATCATAATCCTAAATTTAGGAAATAGCAAAAGGAAGTTAAGAAAGAAAATTATTTCATGAGAAAACTCATGAACTATATAAAAATGGTTTTTGCTCCCCAAAATGAGGCAAGCAAATAGAACATGACTTATCCTTGAATGCCTGCCTTACAAGATTTGGTAAGCTTTTTTATTTCTTAAGCATTAACATCACTTATCATGGTAATGAAAAATTTTGAAAAATAGAAAAGTGGCTACTCTAATTATAGTGCATATTTTGTTTCCCTTCACAATTTATTGAGAACAATATTATGACTCTACTATGTAATGTGTCCTGAGGGAGTTGAGACTCCAATTATAAAGAATTCTTTAGACATTATTGTGCCTTGAGAAATGATAAATGGTTTCAGAAACCAAAAAGATCTCTAGAAACAACAGAATGAAATTAATAAAACTAAGAGAAAATGTTATACAATAACAATAATATTAATAAGGAAAACAACTTTGAAAGGATTTAAATCTCTGATCGATGTGATGAAAAGCCATGAGACAAGAGTACTGAAGATAAAACTTGTCACACACCTCCTACTGGTAAAATGATAAACTTAAAATGCATGGCCACTGTGAAAATTTGTTTTGTTGGATTATGCATATTTGTTATAAATGATTTTTTCTGCCAAAAGTATAGGCTGTGGGATTTTATAAGTTTATAAAAATTAATTGATTAATTAATTTTAAAAAGCAAAAGATTCCTTCAAGTAGACCTACATTTGGTAAGTCAACAAGCAGAATTTTCTGAAGATTTTAAATCTTTGCATAAGAATGTCTGAGAGGCAAAGACTGAAAGAGTCAGACACCAGGATGAACTTTTTGAAAACAAGTTACAGCATCAGCTTGTTATTCTTGATTTTTTATATTCTTATTGAGGTTATGTGATATCTAAATGTTCTTTGTGCATCAATTTGTGATCAACTGCTTTTGCTTATTAGAGATTATGGGGTTTTTTTAACATTATTGTCATTTGCTTTTCTTCTTCTAAATTGTCCTTCACTTAAATATTTTTGTATTCCAATCTTACATTTTCTTTTTTGTTCCTTTGGAGATCATCACCACAATGGTTTCAAGGTTTGTTTCTTTTTTTCTTTAACTGATATATTTTTCTGTTACAAATGCTGCAAATTCTGATCTTGCTTCTCTTTAACTTGTGATTTCTATTCTATTTTTAACCATTCTGGAATATCTTGTTACCAATCTATGCTGTCTTAAATACCACAGACTTTAGTTTGTTTTCCTTTGTCTTATAAGATGTATTTGAAGTTCTCCAATTTCTTTGAGAATTTGATACTTCAAAAGAGAGAGAGAGAGAGAGAGAGAGAGAGAGAG